>PVIU01015365.1:0-48603 GCA_004026605.1 Ondatra zibethicus | reverse complement strand
CCGATCTCAGCACAGGAAGAGAGAGTGCTGGGGTACCAAAGCCCCACCGAGGAGAGGGCTATCTTGAGGGAGGAGGGGTGGGGGTGGGGGTGGGGGTAGAGATGCAGTGTCCTGTAGAACAAAGAGGCCGGGGGGTGATCTTGCGGGAGGGAGGGAGGGTTCAGGGTCCTGTGGAACAAAGAAGCCCGCCTGGACCTTTCCGGTGTGCGCCACCGATCTCAGCGCAGGAAGAGAGCCCCTTATACTTTCTTATCCCATTTGCTCTATTACTCCAACTACCCCCTCACTTAAAGCCTCTTTTCTTTTTCCAACCTCATGAGGCTTTTTATAGTTTCCTGACCTCTCCCCACACTTACTCTCATATAAATACCCACAGATAACAATTAGAAGCTAGGATTTGTATATAAAGGAGAAAATGTGATATTTATGTCTTTCTGGATCTGAGTTATTTAGCTCAGCATAATATTTTCCAGTATATTAATTTTCCTACAAGTTTCATTTTTCTTTCTAGCTGAATAAAATTCCATTGTGTATATGTAATAAATTTTCATTACTCACTCATCTGTTGATGGACACCTAAGCTGTTTCCTGTCTATTATGAATAGAGTAGTGATGAGCACAGACATGCAAGCATCTATGTAGTAAGATATGGAGTCTTTTGGGTTTGTGCCCGGGAGTGGTGTGGTTTAGGTCATGAAAAGCTTATGCTTATGACACGGTATCTAAGGTAAATACTTCTACCATGTCACTAATACTGGAATTAGAGGAAAGAGCCTCAGCTCCAGAGAGTCATAAGACTGGGTCCATCTCTAAAAGGCATTTGAAGAGAGGCAAGTAAGTGTGGTATCTGTACACTCAGCTAATTGAGACTCTGGGTCAGGAAGACTGCCAGTTCAAGGCTTGCCCAGGCTACAGAATGAGTTCCAGACCAGTCCTGACAACTTAGAGATTGCGTCTCAAAATACAAAGTGCAAAGAGAGTTGGAGGTGTAACTTAATGCTAGAGCACTTGCCCAGCATATGCAAAGTCCTGGTTTCCCTCCAACATGCAAGGCTTGAGAGAGATTAGGGATGGGGAAGGCAGGAAAGGACTTTATTCAAAGTGTGACCACATTGCAGATAACAGAGATGAGATTTTTTTCTCTTTTCTTTATGTTTTATGTTCTCCTTTCATAATATAAAACAGGGCTCCAAAGACTGGCTTATAACTTCATATGTAACCAAGGATAACCTTGAACTTCTGATGCTTCTGCCTCTACCTCCAAAGTATTAGGATTACAGGCATGCATCACAATCCCCAGCTTATGTAATGCTGGGGACTGAACTCAGGGCTTTGTGAATGATAGTCAAGCATTATGCCAACTTAGCTACATCACTAGCCTCACAGAAGAGATTTAAGTCTCATTAAGGAATATGGACTTGATCTCAAGGCAGTGGAGGAGATTCACTGGAGTGTTTTGTTCTATTGTTTTGCTTTCAGCAAGAAAGTAGCAAAGTCAGGGCTTCCTATTCAAAAGTTTAATCTGGCTATAGGGTAGAGGATGGAGCATCAGTGTCTCAGATGGACGCAAAGAATCCAGTCTCTAGTCAGAACTAGGATATGGACTATGGGTATGGCCAATGAGCACTTGTGTACAGAGAGAACCATATTATGCCTCCGAGGAATCTCCCATAGTGGACTAAAGATTTGTGCCACTGTAATTGGAGTGTGGGGAAGATAATGAACTGGGCTTTCTGGATGAATGCTTTCCTTAAGCCCTGTATGGTGTTCAGTGTTATGACTCTGTGCTCTGGGCCAATGTCTAGGATCAAAAACAGTACTTTGGTCATATTCAGGTCCCTAGAACCTAGCACAGTGCTAGGCACCATATAAATATTAAAGAGATTACCAATCCAGAGAAAGAAAGCCATGTAGGAAAATATATTCAAGTTAATAATAGCCAAGAATATGTAAATATAATTTATGTATCTGATGCACAGCATTGGAGGCTCAATATATCTGAAATATCAGTCCTGCTTTTAAAAAACTGAGTTATGGATTCAATGCAATCACTAGCACTAAACTTCTCAAGACTTGCTAGATGGATTGTAATAGTCATATGAAAATGTAAAGGGACTAGGACATGTGGAAAGGAGTGCATACATGTAAGTTAAAGTCATGGCAAATATATCACTATGACAACACCAATCCTAAGAAGAAATTTTAGGACTATGGGCCCAAGTGGCATTCACTCATTTCTGGAGGCATCTCAGAAGCAAACTAGGAGGGCAATGTTACTGTACCACCAGCCTTATGAATGTCTTACCCAGATGACCATTTAAACACTAGAAACCAAGAAGAAAGGATCTAACACTGTTCTGTGAATCTTCATGCTCTCCCAGACTTCAGGAGGAGCAAGAATGATAGATTCTGCAGCATACTGCTGTGCTAAGAAGGAGGGGTGTGATGGCTGTTCTTAGTTGTCAACTTGACTATATCTGGAGTTAACTAAAACCCCAAAATGACTAGGCATGCCTGTGAGGATTTTTTTGCTTAATTAGATCATTTGAAATGAGAATATCCACTCTAATAGATATCTTTGAGGTAAGAAGACACATATTTAATCCAGATCTTTTGAGGTGGGAAGACCCATCTCTAACCTGGACCACATCTTCTGCTGGAAGCCTATATAAGGACCTGGAAGAGGGAAGCTTTCTCTCTTTGCCTGCTTCCTCATATCTTTGTAAGTCCATTCCCTCACTGGCCTTAGAGCCTACTTCTTCGGTATTCCATCCTATGTTGAAGACCAGTTGAGACAACCAGCCTTGTAAAGTGAACAACTACTGAATTCTTGGACCTTCCAAATACATAGGCAGCCATGGTTGGACTAGCTGGACCACAGCCTGTAAGTCATTCTAATATATATGTCATTATATTATATATTGTTTATTTCATATAATATATATTATAATAATATATTGTGCATAATTATTATCTTATATAGAATTATTGCACATAGTATTTTAATTGTTGATTAAAATTTATTTGGATATTGAATCAATAACTATTGGTTCAAATAAATAAAATATATACTACTCAAATTATTATATATAATATATTATTTATTATATTATATATTCTTGAGAACTCTAATACAGGGAGTCACGTTATGATTTTCAGATTGATAGAAATAAATTGTCCAAGTATGGGTGAGGAAGGAGATTAGTATTAAATATACCAGAGACAGGAAGGGCAGGGAGACAGTTCTATGGCTCATTCTCTCCAGGCTGAATTTATATGACAGAAGTTTGAGGGAAAAAATCTTCAGGAAGTGTTTAAAGATGTCTGACTTTACCTTTAGGATTCAGTGAGAGATACATGAGAACAGATTTCATCTAGAGAGAGAATTCAGAGATCAGCATTTTCATGTCTCATAAACAGTGGAGGGATTGTAAATGCTTTGAGAGAATATGTGTGCTTCATCACTATTTGAACCTGTCTATAAACTCAGAAAAATGCCAAGGTGTGCCTAACGCATGGAAATAGAGGAGAGAGAGGAGGAGGCTGGGGAGGAGGAGGAGTTTTTGTGTTCTTTTCTGTAGTGGGAAGTGTCAGGAATACTTTTATAGGCCTAAATAAAATGTAAGGTAACTTTTTCTGTAAGTCGAGGTCTTGCAATATATAGGTCAGGCTAGCCTGGAACTCACTATATAGCCCAGGCTGATCTCAAGCATGTAGATTTTTATGTCTCAGGCTTCTGAGTGCTGGGATTACAGGCAATTGTGGCTCCAGGTCCAGTATACTATAGGGTTTTGGTATTATTTTAAGTAAATTATCTAGTACTTCCTTAAGGCTAATGTAGTAATTTGGATGAGAATGGCCCCTCTAATAGGCTCATGTGTTTGAATGCTTGGCTCCTAATTAGTAGATTTCTTGGGGAAAGATTAAGAGGTGTGGCCTTATTGGAGGAGGTGTGTCATTGGGGATAGGCTTTGAGATTTCAAAAGCCCATGCAAGGCCTAGTCTCACCCTCTGACTCTCTCTATCTGCAACTTGTGGATCAGCCATGAGCCCTTAGCTCCTGTTGCAGGGCCATGCCTGCCTGTCTGCCTGCTGCCATGTTCCGCACAATGGTGGTCAATGACTTACCCTTTGAAACTGTTACAAGACCTTGGTCATGGTTTTTCACCATAGCAATAGAACATAACTAAGCAGCTAAATGCCTAGTGTAATATCTGTTAGCTACTTCTTAAATGAGTCACCAAATATTACACAATTTTGCAAAAATTACTTTTTAATATTTATGAGAATGTGAATTGGTATGGCAGAATATTAGTGACTTTCATATATCTCTGATTAAGTATCTGACAGATACAACTTCAAGGAAGAAGGATTTATTTTAGTTTCAGGGGTGCCTGTCCTTCATGGCAGGGAGGGAATAATAGAGCAGTTCATACTGTGGTGGGCAGGGGTCAGACTGTATTAGCTACTTTTCTATTGCTGTAATAAAATACCATGGCCAAGGAAACTTTTTTTAAATAAGAGTTTATTTGCGGATTACAGTTCCAGAGGGTTAGAGCCGATGATGATAGAGAGGAGGTGGCAGGGGGCAAACAGGTGGCGCAGCAGCTGAGAGCTCACATCTCAAACCACAAGCAGAAGACAGAGTGCACTGGAATGACACAAGTCTTTTTTTAAAAAAAAATATTCATTTTACATACCAACCTCAGTTTCCCTTCCCTCCCCTCCTCCCCCACCTATTGCAATGAGGGGCTCGGACTGCGTTCCCAGCACAGGGCCCCTTGTGCCATCCGGCTCCCGGTGTGTACCCAAAATAATTACACGGAAACTGTATTTATTGAAATACTGCCTGGCCCATTAGCTCTAGCCTCTTATTGGCTACCTCTCACATATTTGTTTAACCCATTTCTAATAATCTGTGTGTCACCACGAGTCATGGCTTACCAGGAAAGATTCAGCGTGTGTGACCTAGCGGGCTTCATGGCGGGTGGCTCTCTCTGGCTCTGTCCCCTTCCCAGCATTCTGTTCTCTTTATCCTGTCTATCTAAGTCCTGCCCTATCAGAAGGCCAAGGCAGATTCTTTATTAACCATTAAAAGCAACCCAAATACAGAAGGACCCTCCTACACCACCCACCTCTCTCCAACTCACCCCCACCCACTCCTCAGAAAGGGTAAGGCCTCCCATGAAGAGTCAACAAAGCCTGGCACATTCAGTTGAGGCAGGACCCTCTCCCCTGTATCAAGGCTGAGCAAGGCCCAGAAAATATATTCAACAAAATTATAGAAGAAAACTTTCCCAACCTAAAGAAGAATATTCCTATGAAGGTACAAGAAGCATACAGAACACCAAATAGATTGGACCAAAAAAAAAGTTCCCTCACCATATAATAATCAAAACACAAAAGATACAGAATAAAGAAAGAATATTAAAAGATGCAAAGGAAAAGGCCAAGTAACATATAAAGGCAGACCTATCTGAATTACACTCAACTTCTCAATGTTACTTAAGCTTTTGAGATCATGGACTCTAGATCAACAGCTGGGGATTTTGCATGGGACCGAACCAGGCCCTCTACATGTGGGAGACAGTTGTGTAGCCTGGTTTGTTTGTGGGACCCCTGGCAGTGGGACCAGGATCTATCCCTGGTGCATCAACCACCGAAAAATAACAGTAATAACAACCACTGGTCATTAATATTGCTTAATATCAATGAACTCAATTCACCTATAAAAAGACACAGGCTAAGAGAAAGGATATGAAAACAGGATCCAGCCTTCTGCTGTTTACAAGAAACACACCTCAACCTCAAAGACAGACACTACCTCAGAGTAAAGGATTGGGAAAAAATTTTCCACTAAAATGGACCTAAGGAACAAGCAGGTGTAGCTGTCCTAATATCTAAAAAAATACCCCAAATTAAAATTAATCAAAAGAGATGGAGAAGGACATTTTTTATTCATCACAGGAAAAATCCATCAAGATGAAGTCTCAATTGTGAACATTTATGGCCCAAATACAAGGGTACCCACATTTGTAAAAGAAACATTACTGAAGCTATAAATGGCACAAGTCTTCTGAACTCGAAAAGCCTGCCTCGTGTGACTTACTTCAACCAGTAGGCCATATATCCTAATTCTTCCCCAGAGAGTCATCAACTGTGGACCCAGTATTTACACACCTGAAACTTATGGAGGCTGTCTCTTCCAAACGCAACGCAGCCAGCTGAGAGCTGTTAGTTCACAGTACTCCTGTTCACCAACATTTGTAGTTCAGATTTACTTCTTAAAGCCTATGGGTCTGTGTCTGTGTGGTGCTAGCTTTGCCTGGTTTGGTCACTATTGGATCACGCACATGAGAAAGCTTGAAAGCATGACATTCGGTTGCTCCTATGTTGCTTGTGGGATGTCCTAGCAGAGGATGTGGGTTCAGGGCTTTATTCGTTGACATAACTCCTAAGAACTACTCTTAGACTTAAGCTTCACACACCATCCATCTGGGTCATTCTAATCTCTGCCTCCACCCTCACTTGGCCGTTCCTCTGTGCTTCCACTGAACTGACTTGGAAGGCTTAGTACCTAGCCTCAGACTCTGTCCCATCTCTTCATTTCTAACTCTTTAGAAGGCATTTCCTTCAGAATACCGTTAGAAACAAAGCCGGTTTAAACTCTCTTCATTACTTCTCCACAAGCCTGCCATGTTGCCTTAATTCCTAGCAGCAGATGGATCTCACGTCAGAAGTTCTCCTGGCCAGAGCTGCTGAAACCAGAACCTTTGGCTGTCTAGCTTTGTCACCCTAGACCTTAGTTTTATCATCCTCCAAAGAGTAGCTCAGAACCTCAAGTGTGGTTAAAAGAATTGTACAATCATCTGTGTACCTAGTTCCATCAGCAGCGTTGGTAGATGGGAGGAGTCAGTATCCTTAACTTCTACCCCATCCAATGCAGACCAATTTCTGTCTACCTTACCTCTCAAATAGTTATAGCATATAGCCACCTGTTCCCAGACCCACAAGTTTAGAATAGCCACAGGCATGTCGACTTAATCTCTTGCAAACTCCAAAGGTTTCTCAGAATCTTCCTCCCATACCAATCCTGTCTTCTGTCTGACCACCAAACTCTTCATTGTCAACACGCCTGGATTTTGAATAATCTAGGAGATGTGTCTATGAGGGTATTTCCAGAGAGGTTTAACTGAGGAGAGAAGACTCACCCTGAATGTGGCCATATCATCCCATGAGCTGGAGTTCCAGAATGACTAAAAGACAGAAACCAGTATTCATCTCTGTTTCCTGACTGAGGCAATAATGTGACCGGCAGCCATGACTTCTCCACCATCATAAACTGAATTCCTCTGAACTGCAAGCCAAAATTAACCCTTCTTCCCTTAAATGGCTCTTTGTCCTGTGAGGACCTGACTTTGCAAACTCTGTTTTAAAGAAGAGGCTTCATCTTAAGCCATATATTGAGCTCCAGAAATGTGCTGCAATAGCAGAATTTGAACAGTTACCCTGAAAATAACCAATTAAGGAGCTAGGGAGCAGGACCATAAAATTTACCAAGGTTCAGATGTTCTTAGGAGGCCTCTTAGGAGGCGCCCAAAAACTGACCTATGGTTTCAAAAACTACCTTATCCTATGCCCTTCTTACCCAATCCCAAGATGACAGGACATGATCTCCCCTGATTACAGTGTTTCCCCTTTCAAAGTTCTACCCTCCCAGGGCTCCCTGCCATTCTTTCTGCACCCATCATGCTGGGGTGCTGGAAAGGGGCTGGTCCAAATTTGAGTTTGAATATTATTAAAAACCCTCATGTAATTTGCATCGGAAATTCAGCTCCATGAATTACATTTGGGGACCAGAAACTTGGGCATAACAGTCCCTATATATATAATAAAAGAATCTTGTTGACACATATAACTGCTCCAAAGCCTTTCAAATTTCAAACACTTCCTTTGCCTACAGAGTACACCCCTGAAATCTTGAAGGGTCACCATGGTCTGGGTTCTCTGAAGCTGTCCCCAGAAGCCCTGTTGCTTCCTGAAAGCACCATTCTGTTCCACCCCCAAACCTGTGTTAAAACTGTTCTTTGTGTTACTCATTCACTTTACAGAATCCTGCTGAGTACCTACTCTGTGACAGGCATCTCGTTGCCCCTGAAGAAAAAGGTCAAGGTTCCAAACCACCACAGAATAAAAGGGTTTTCCTTAAGTAGCAATGTCACCAGTACACCTTCAGCACAGAACCAGTAGGTGAGAAGGGGTGAAATCAAACAGAAAGTGCTAGGTGACGCCACCTCATTATTCTTCCATGGTAACTGCCTGAGAAGTCACCCTTGAAAGATGCTTAAACTAAGAACTTTTTCCTTTTTGTTTGCACAAGGCAGTCATGCTGCCTGCTTCACTTTTACATATCCTCTACCCCTTCTAGGTAGTTGTGGTACTTTGAATATTTTTGGCCCCCATAAAATCATGTGTTTGAATGTTTGACCCATAGGGATTGGACTATTAGGAAGTATAGCCTTGTTGGCGTAGGTGTGAGGTCATTAGTGTTACAGATGCATGCAAACAAGTCTGGCTTTATACATGTGCTAGGAACCTAAACTTCCAGTTTTTCATGCTTGCCCAGCAATTGCCCTCACTGCTGAGCCATCCCTCTAGCCCCTAGGAATACATTCTATAATCTCTATCCTACAGATGAGGAAACTGAGGAAAGGAGGGAATGGTGTTCACTCAGATAAAGTACACAATAACACGAAAGCAAGTACAGAGAGTGATAAGGGGTAACTGAGGTTCTCAATTTCATATCAAGAGTTATCTTGTGGGAATCAAAGGCAATGTTTCCTAATGTAACCGGGGGTGGGGGTAACACAAACATCCGTGTGGAAGACAAGCCTGAGTACTTGACACACACTGCCCCACTTACAGTCCATGCATGCCCACCACATGTCTTCAGCATGCTCACTCCATAGACTGTGAAAATGAGATGTTAAAAGACGACTAACTAGAGAGCATTGGTCAGGGTTACAAGTCTATTAAGGTGGGCTAGGAAGGTTGAGCTTAGAATCAAGGCCCACCAAGCCATGTCCTCTTGGTGATCTGCACCAGCTCTAATGCCTTCCTGCATAGCAGAACAACCTGAAGAGACTCTACGTTTCTGAAAGGTGAGGGGCAATCTTGAGGCTGCTGTTCCCACCTCTGTAACTCCTCTCTGGTCAAATCATCAACACCAACTCAGCAAGGCTGTGCTGCTAAAGGTCTTCCCTTGTCTGTGGATTTTAGGATATCCATTTTTTCCTATCTGTAATGCCCTTTTCCCTAATAACCCAAGGGACACCCTCCACATATCCTCACACAAGATAGTCTCCCCATGGTCTATCCTCCCTGGCAACCTTGACATTCTGTTACTGCTATAGTGACAATAATCTCCACTTTTTGTGACTACTTAGTTTTGTTTTTATCTGTCTCTGTGCCGGATTCTTACATTTCCATGGGAAGTGATCTTGTTCTATTTATTGTTTTATGCCCAATAACAGAAGACTGTAGAAATACTTAATAAATGCCATATTCCTCTACACCCTTGAACTAATTACTGCTTAACTATGAGCCTTCACCATTTGATGTCTCACACAGCTCCTGCCTGCTGTTCACAAATCAGAAGCATCATATAGGACATATAGGGCAATGAGCATCCACAAATGCAAACCGCACAGTTACTGATAATGGCTACAGAGGATGGTTCAATATGCTCAAAACCTAGAAGAATGGCATAACACTGCACTGCTTAAGGGATTTGGGAGAGTCCTGGGCAGTTCTTGTGCTCTTTTGAAGGAGGGTCCTGAAAATCAGTTATCTCTTCATAGTGAGACTAAGATTGTTTGCCTTTGCTTTCTCTCCTTCTTTCTCAAGAGTATGAAAGAATGTTCTGGAGGTTATCTAATGTGATATCATGGTAGTCTGAAGTCAGAAATCACCATGAAAATTCAACTATCTTCTCAGACATCGAAAGGAATAACAAGAAATGTAAAAGGAGAGCTAGGGAGATGGCTCAACTGCTGAAGTGCTTGCCAGAGAGCTGAGAGAATTTGCCTCAGTGAAGAAGGTAAAGAGGGATCAACGAAGGCTCCAAATATCAACTATGGCCTTCAACAGGCACCTTCTACACATATGTCCATACACATGTGAACACACACATATGTGCACTAAACATGTATACGCATGCAAAAAATGAAAAAGGATTCTGCTGTGGGAGTACCCATCTTCAAAAAGTCAAAAACCTTGGATATCCAGATGCCTAAAAAAAAAACTATCCAAAAGAAATCACCAACAAAAAAAAATCTGCAGGGTAAAATTTCATTACCTAAATATATGTGTGTGTGTGTGTGTGTGTGTGTGTGTGTGTGTGTGTCACTATAATAAAATTTGAGACTCACTTAAAAATTAAAGCTGGCTTTGGAGTTGAACAATGGCTATCCTTCTCCAAATCCAAATATGTTGTTAAAAGAAAGTCAAAGTTTCTGTCTCATATCAGGAGCCATCTGGTATGGAACAAAAAAATTTAAAACATTTTTACCTCTCTCCATACATGTTTTTGTCTCTATCATACCTTTCATTAAATATATGTCTATATAAATAATCTTTAAGTTTTCCACAATAAACAATGGATTTTCCTGCAGTAATCTTTGAAGTTTCCAGGAAAAAGATGGGGCCTCACAACAACTCCACCTGGTTGATATGACGTCATGATGCTGATAGTGCTACTATAAGACCTGTTTTAGGTACCAGCTGCTCAAGATGGTTCCAACTTGGTTAGCTGAAATGGTGCACCTTTTTACAACGTTCTGGACAGACCTCCAAATAGGAAGCTCAGAAAAACCCTACTGAATACTCAGAGACTATTTGCAATTATATCAGACAGTAATCTTAAAACTTAACCATCATTTTAGTTTTTTACAAGATCCCATAGAAAGAACATTGCCCCCATGACAGCTGGAAGTAATTCTAGAAGACGACATGCCCTCTCTCAACAAAGTTTGTCCTCAGGGTTAGGGACATCTATTAGGGGCTGATTATAACTGGTATAGGGTTGGGGCTTGGCAGGAAATTATGTAGGCTCAGAGATCTCTTTTGGAAGTCCGTATCTGGAGACTACATATTTCATCCAGCTTATGATTGCAGTGGTTCCCTTAGCAACAGCTGGAGCTGGTGACCTCTTTTCTGATGCAGACCACTCTAGCGTATTTTTCCACTGAATATGCTTCCACAGTATATTTAAAGGCAGGCCCTCACCTGCCATGGAACACCTTTCACTCTTGCTTGCCTGTGTACATTTCCAGCCCGGTGCCTCGTTGTCTTTGCCTCTTTGCACCCCATTTCTGTTTCCTCTCCTAATCCACACTTTCAGGTTGGCTGAATCTCTGTTTTGGCCAACCTCAAAGCAGTCTTCTCAATGACCCTTTGAATCCTCTAAACTGAGTTTTGTGCCATTAATGTGGCTCTCAGTTTGGTCCAGTGCCCATCCCCACCTGTGACGGTTTTTTTTTTTTTATTAACTTGAAACAAGCTAAAGTTATCTGGGAAGAAGGAACCTGAACTGCAGAATGCCACCATCAAATTGACGTGTAGGCAAGTTTGTAGGGGCATTTTATTAATGTTTGATGTGGGAGGGCCTAGCCCACTGTGAGAGATGCCACACTGAGCAGATGGTCCTGGGTTGTATTTAAAATTCAAGATGAATGAATCATAAAGAGTTAGCCAGTAAGCAGTACTCCTCCATGGCCTCTGCTTTAGTTCCTGTCTCCAGGTTCTTTCATTTAGTTTTCCTGCCCTGACTTCCCTTCATGATGGACTATAACCTATAAGCCAAATAAATCCTTTCCTCCCCAAGTGTGTTTTATCACAGCTATAGAAACCAAACTAATACACTGCCCCAGGCCTAGTCCATGCACTCTAAAGTACCTAATACCTGCCCCACCAAAGGGAAAAGGAAGCACTAATGTGCACAGAGGGAAGACCCAGCAGGCAATGAAAGCTAAGTAAGCAAGGATCATAGGACAGCTATTCAAACCCTAAAGCCCCCCAAAGGACAGATCCTGGACTACAGAGCCTCAGTGGGAGCTATAAAGCTAGAGCTTCAGGAAAGGGAGGAGCCACAGGAGGAGCATAAGCATATGCTGGGGACAGACACCCAAAAAAGGGTGAAGGCCTTCAGTAGCAGGGGGAGGTTGACTTTGGGCCCAGGAATCATCATCCTTGAAACACCAAGTGAAGCTGATGAAAGGGCTCCATATAGCAGAGCAGATAGTTGCTATTGGCTGAGGGTGGGTAGTGGAACACCACTGCCTGATAGGGTCACATGGACATGAAAGTCACCTGGAGAGGTTATTCTGCTACTGTGTGGGACATTCTCCAGATATGTGCCCGAAAGAGAATACTGAGAACTCTGGGTGGATATGGTCAGATACATACTGGGCCAAGGTTGGACTCCACTGACCCATCATGGGGCAGGGATGTTTTTGCTTTCTTGTGCAGCTTCATCTCACCTCTTCTCTCCACATCCTGGGCCCTCATACTGACTACAATACTGTGTGGGGCCTCCTCTGGATTCTTCCTCAGACTCCACTGAAAAGCTGGACTCAAAGGGATTGAGTCTCTATGATATAGAATGCAGGCTAAGGATATCATAAGATTCCCCAAGGTCAGTTATGTAGAGATTAGTACCTTCTGAATTGTGGGATTTCAGGAACAGGAATCAGGACAGCTGAGCCGAACATATCTGATCTCCACCTCTCTTTTCATCTCCATTTTCAGCAGAAGCCGGACATCTTAATTATCATTCAGTGTTAAAGGGGGTGCCACGTGTGAGTCAGGCCTCCTGTCCAAGAACAGGCCAGTGGGCAGAGAAATAGTGCCCACAAGACATTATGCAGTGTGAGTGCCTTGCAGAGGACAGAAGGAAGCCCAGTCTTGGCCACCACAGCACTCACCAGCAGCCATGTCCAGGAGCAGATGCAAGGCAAGAACACAACTTCCCGTGGATGCTTAGGGCACTGCAGATATGGCAGCAAAATGATGTGGGATTTCCCTCTGTCTGCTGTGATTACCATTGATAAATAAAGGAACTGCTTTGGGCCTATAGCAGAGCTATAGAGGAACAGAGCTAGGCGGGGAAAACTAAGCTGAATGCTGGGAGAAAGAAGGGTGGAGTCAGGGAGAAGTCATGGAGCCCCACCAGAGACAGACGCCCAGAACTTTACCCGGTAAGCCATAGCCACATGGCGATACACAGATTAATAGAAATGGGTTAAATTAAGATGTAAGAGTTAGCCAATAAGAAGTTACAGCTAATGGGCTAAACTCCAAATCCAGAATTCTTCCATCCAAGCTCTCCGAAAGCGCTTGTCTTCTCTCTTCTGGAGCAGGATATTTACTGTCTTTACTATCATTTCCACAATCTGAGTGTGCCCACCCACACCAGTCTAGAGTATCCTAGCTTTCACAAAGAGAAGTTCCTCACTTTCCCAAATCATTGGTGGTTCTGCAACCAGAAAACCTTCACACAGATCCCGGTATCTGGTGTCCCACACCTCTTTTCTTCTCAGGCCTTGGGCTGAGAATCCCTCCTATAATGATTTCATCTCATCCTAGCCTGTCTTCAGTTATTGGGGTCCCCACCTAAACAAAGTTCCCTGGTATCCACTCCTTTTCTCTAACTTTGATGATACTGTGGAGGCAACCAGGAGTTTTTCAGGCCTTTTCTAGATGTGGCCAAATGAGTGTTTGGCTTCTAATCTGGGGATAGGTAACTGTAATCATCTTGATTACATTTGGCGAGGCATTTCTGTGCAGGGTAAATGACTAGAGAGAAGGAGATGTCATTGTTTTCCTGGAGGTATGATCTGTGTAGGAAGGGCTTGACATGGCAAGGCTTGGGTCCTCCAGGAGCAACAAGCACATTCAAAGACCTTCCACTTGTTGGATTCTTGCCATACTGCTCATGCGGGATACTTTTCTATCATTCCTAAATGTATAATCTTTTGCAATGACTTAGTACTGTGTTCTATGTCCTTGCTGCATGAATGAGTTAGGAAATCCTTTTCTGCTCTAGTTCTTGAATATTAGGTAAAATCTGTGATTTTTTTCCTTAAATATCTTCTAGAATTCACCCACAAAATTATCTGTACCTACATTTTCATGTAAAAGTTAGCCAATTAGAAGCTAGAGCTAATAGGCCAAGCAGTTATTCAATACAGTATCTGTGTGATTATTTTGGGAGTCTTTCCCTGCCTACCTAAGGTCTGCCTTGCTATAGGTCCAAAGCAGTCCTTTATTAACCAATGGTATTCACAGCATACAGAGGGGAATCCCACATCATTTTCACATTTTAAAGGAAAGTTTTCTTTTTACATCACACCCCCCTCTCTCTACATGTACCACGTGTATGTATATGTATACATACATGTGCATGGACACATGTTTATATGTGACTCCGTGGACATCAGATGACAAACTCAGTGTCAGTCTTCCTCTTCTTCCTTGTTTGAAACAAGGTCTTATCATGGTTCTTCTATTGTATAAACCAGCGCAGCGTATGTTATATTGGGAAATTGCCATTGGGTATTTAAACTTGTTGAAAGTGGACTCTGGGAGCTTCCCCATCAGATTTCAGCTGAATTTGTTTCAGCTGGATTTTTGTAAGCCCCATTTTAGTGATATTTTTGTATGTTTTCTCAATAACGTTATTCTAGTCATCTTCTTTGGATATTGAGAGTACCAAATTTGATGATGGTTCTTCTATGTCTCCTGTGATGTGGGATTCCCCTCTGTATGCTGTGAATACCATTGGTTAATAAAGAAACTGTCTTGGGCCTGTGATAGGGTGGAGTTGAGCTAGGCGGGGAAAACTAAACTGAATGCTGGAAGAAAAGAGGCAGAGTCAGGGAGAAGCCATGGAGCCACCACCAGAGACAGACACGTTGAAACCTTGCTGGTAGGCCACGAGCCTCATGGTAAAATATAAAATAATGGAAATGGGTTAAATTAAGATGTAAAAGCTAGCCAATAAGAAGTTTGAGCTAATAGGCCAAGCAGTGTGATATGGGATTACCCTCTGTATGCTGTGAATACCATTGGTTAATAAAGAAACTGGCTTGTTCTGATAGGGTAGAACAGAGCTAGACAAGGAAAACTAAACTGAGTGCGAAGAGAAAGAAGGGTGGAGTTAGAAAGAAGCCATGGAGCTACTGCCAGAGAGAGACACGCTGAAACCTTGGTGGTAGGCCATGAGCCTTGTGGTAAAATACAAAATAATGGAGATAGGTTAATTCTAGATATAAGAGCTAGTAAGCAATACACTTAAGTAGTTGGCCAAGCAGTGATCTAATTAATACAGTTTCTGTGTGGTTATTTCATGAGTCTGGGAAGCCAGGAAATAAACAAGTGGCCTCCTACAACACTTCTGCTCCTTTCTATCTGCTACTACCTATTTATTCTTTTAATTTTAGTTGTTATATACTTAATAAATATATTTATTAAAAACTGAAAGTATGCTAATTGAAGATCATTCTCTAGACCACAGAAGACAGCCAGGTTAACTAGTTCACAAGCTTCCAGAAATTCCCCAGCTTCCCATCTTCCCCCTAGATATGCTGAGATTACATATGTTCATGCTACTGGGTAGGCTTTTATGTAAGTACTGAATCATGAACTCAAGTCTCACACTTTGATAGTGTATTAATTAGGGTTCTCTAGAGGAACAGAACTTACAGAATAAATCTGCTAGAATGGCTTACAGGCTGTGGTCCAACTAGTCCAACAATGGCTGTCTACCAACAGAAGATCCAAGAATCCAGCAGTTGTTCAGTCCATGAGACTGGATAAGATGATCTTCAGTATGTGCTAGAATCCTGAAGAAGTAGGCTCCAATCCAGTGAAGGAATGGATGTGATAGCAAGGTGATGGCAAGTAGGCAAAGAGCAAAAAAGCAAAAAAAAGAAAGAGCATCTTTCTTTCCTGGCCTTTATATAGGCTGCCAGCAGGTATGGCATCAATTAAAGGTGGATCTTCCCACCTCAATGATATGGATTAGAAGTGGCTCTTTCCACTTCAAATGATTTAATTAAGAAAAACTCACAATCAGTAGCCGTCCTATATATAAATAATAAAGAAGCTGAGAAAGAAATCAGAGAAACACCACCCTTCACAATAGCCACAAATAACATAAAATATCTTGGGGTAACACTAACCAAAGAAGTGAAAGACCTGTTCGACAAGAACTTTAAGTCTTTGAAGAAAGAAATTGAAGAAGATATCAGAAAATGGAAAGATCTCCCATGCTCTTGGATAGGTAGGATCAGCATAATAAAAATGGCAATCCTACCAAAGCAATCTACAGATTCAGTGCAATCTCCATCAAAATCCCAACACAATTCTTCACGGACCTCAAAAGAACAATACTCAACTTCATATGAAAAAAAAAACAGTATAGCCAAAGCAATCCTGTACAATACAGGAACTTCCGGAGGCATTAGCATCCCTGACATCAAACTCTATTACAGAGCCACAGTAATAAAAAGAGCTTGGTATTGTCATAAAAACAGACAGGTTGACCAATGGAATTGCATCCAAGACCTGGATATTAAACCACACACCTATGAACACCTGATTTTTTTACAAAGAAGCTAAACTTATACAATGGGAAAAAAGAAAGTATCTTCAACAAATGGTGCTGGCATAACTGGATGTCAACCTGTAGAAAAATGCAAATATATCCATATCTACCCCCATGTACAAAACTCAAATCCAAAGGGATTAAAGACTTCAATATAAATCCAACCACACTGAACCTAATAGAAGAGAAAGTGGGAAGTAGCCTTCAATACATGGGCATGGGACCTACTTCCTAAATATAATACCAGTAACACAGACACTGAGAGCAACAATAAATAAATGGGACCTCATGAAACTGAGAAGCTTCTGTAAAGCAAAGGATAAAGTCAAGAAGACAAAAAGGCAGCCTACTCAATGGGAGAAGATTTTCACCAACCCCACATCGGACAGTGGATTGATCTCCAAAATATGTAAAGAACTCAAGAAATTAGACATCAAAATAGCAAATAATCCAATTAAAAAGTGTGGTACAGAACTAAACAGAGACTTATCAATAGAAGAACCTCAAATGGCTGAAAGACACTCAAGGAAATATTCAACATCCTTACCCATCAGGGAAGTGCCAATCAAAATGACTCTAAGATACCCTTACACTAGTCAGAATGGCTAAGATCAAAAACACCAATGATAGCTTATGCTGGAGTGGATGCAGAGTAAGGAGACTTCTGCATTGCTGGTGGGAATGCAAACTTGTACAACCACTTTGGAAATCAGTATGGCAGTTTCTCAGAAAATTAGGAATCAACCTACCTCAAAACCCAGCAATACCATTCTTGGGCATATACCCAAAGGATACTCAAACAAGGACATTTGTTCAGCTATGTTCATAGCAGCATTATTTGTAACAGCCAGAACCTGGAAACAACCTAGATGCCCCTCCACCAAAGAATGGATAAAGAAAATGTGGTACATTTACACAATGGAGTACTACTCAGCTGTAAAAAAAAAAACAATGACATCTTGAAATTTGCATGCAAATGGATGGAACTAGAAAAAAAATCCTGAGTGAGGTAACCCAGACCCAGAAAGACAAATATGATATATACTCACTCATAAGTGGCACTAGCTATAAAGCAAAGGACAGTGAGCCTATAGTCCACAAACCCAGAGAAGCTAAGTAACAAGGAGAACCCTAAAAGAAACATACATAGATCCCTCTGGGAAGGAGAAATGGACAAGCTCTCCTGAGAAAATCGGGAGTGGGAGGGAAAACAGAAGGGGAGGAGGAGGGGAAAGAGAGAGGGGGAGGAGAACTTGAGGGAACAGGATGGTTGAGATGGGGGAAGGAGATGAGAGCGAGAAAGGAGATATCTTGATTGAGGGAGCTATTATGGGGCTAGCAAGAAACCTGGCACTAAAGAAATTCCCAGAAATCTGCAAGGATGACCCCAGCTAAGACCCTAAGCAATAGTGGAGAGGGTGTCTGAACTGGCTTTCCCCTGTAGGTTGATTACTCTCTTAAATGTCACCATCCAGCAACTGATGGAAGCAGATGCAGAGATCCCACAATGGAGCACTGGGCTGAGCTCCCAAAGTCCAGATGAGCAATGAGGTCAAGACCATGATTGGGATAACCATTGAAACAGCTTCTGAGCTAATGGGAGCTCACCAACTCTGGCCTGACAGTGAGAGAACTAGCATAGGACCAAACTAGGTCCTCTGAATGTGGGGGACAGTTATATGGCTGGGGCAGACTGTGGGGCCTGTTAAGTATTTTCTGGTCAACAAACCTCTCCTCCAATGCAAATAATCCCAATCAGATTATTTTAATCCCAAATTAAAAGATGCCCAGGTTTAATAAATGTCAATACTCCTGGGTGGCCCTGGGAAAACATGGAGAGTGGAAGAGAAAAAAAAGGAGACCATAGGAAACTGGGAGACCACGTGTTCATTCTCTGGGGGGCAGGTTAAATAGCCTGAGGAACTGGTCTTGACCTTACCCAGGGAGGGGTCACCATTTGGAGGGCTTTCTCCGAGGTGGAGTTTGGACTGGGGCAATTCCCAGGGGAGGGAGCTTGGAATGGAGTTTTCTGCCCAGCATTCTAAAAATGGATGCCAGGGGGCTGGGGTGAAGCCCCCAACTAAATAATCCAGACTTTTTGTATAAAGGGGTGTTAGGGAGCTGAGGTGATGCTTTTGACCAAACATTTCAGACTTTTTGGATAAAGGGGTGCCAGCAAGCTGAGGTGAAGCCCCTCAACCAAACAGGACCACTGGCAGCAAGACCAGGATTTACCCCTACTGCTTGTTCTGACTTTTTGCAACCCATTCTCTTTGGAGGGATACCTTGCTCAGCCTAGATATGGGGGGGTGTAGTAATGAGGAACAGCGGCCCCGTCCCGCCTCCCAGATCCTGACCACACAGCTCCCGGCTACCCGGCTAACTTAAGCCCCGAAATAATTAAACAGAAACTGTATTCATTTAATTACTGCCTGGCCCATTAGTTCTAGCCTCTTATTGGCTATCTCTTCCATATTCGTTTAACCCATCTCCATTAATGTGTATCGCCACTCGACTCTAGCTTACTGGCATGAGTCTAACCAGCGTCCATCTCAGGCAGGAGAAACATGGCATCTGCTTGTCTGTCCTTCTTCCCAGCATTCTGTTCTGTCTACTCTGCCCACCTAAGGGCTGCCCTATCAAAAGGCTAAGGCAGTCTCTTTATTCAACCAATGAAAACAACAGAAATACAGAAAGACCTCCTACACCATTTCCCCTTTTTCTGTTTAAACAAAAAAGAAAGGCTTTCACTTTAACATAGTAAAATTACATATAACAAAACAGGTATCAAGCAAGAATTACAGTTACAACCTATTTTATCTTTTATCATAACAAAGGAAAACTATCACTATCTATCTATTCTTCAACTCGATCAAAGACTCCAGAAGGATATAATATAAATGAGAAGTAACCAACTTCCAAAACTCTAGAAGTGACAGAGACATCTCAATGCCTGTACAGTCACCCAAAGTTCCTCTGTACCATTGGGGCATCCATCTTCAGCCTTCAGGCCCATAGTATCCAGCAGAGATTTTCATGAAGCAGGAAATTTCAAAGACAGTTCACTCACTTTCTTCTGTATCCTGCAGAATGTCTCACAGACTCTTTCATGAATCAGGAACCCCGAAGGATCATCTCACCTTTAGGCAAGTTCAGCAGTCCTCTCTCTGTAGGTTCTTCATGTCCAGTTTATGCAACAGTCCAGGAAAGAGCAGTTTCTTGCCTAAATGGCTAACAAACTCCATAAGGAGCCTCTTCGATGCTCATCTTCCTCAGGAAGTAGCTTGGGGCTGCCAGGAGCAGATGTGTCTCATTGTCATGAAAAGCCCTAAGTTATCAAAACATTAAACGCCATATTCTGTCATCTTTGAAAGATATGAAGAATGCCTATTTAGCTGAAATATATCTCTATATATCTAGAAAATCTAACTAACATGACTACGAGCTTGACTATTATCGATGATTATCCATTAACAACCTATATTTCCTAATTATACATTACGTTTTTAAATGAACTACACAATCACCTTACCTTAATCTAGATCAGAAATACATATACATATAACAAAATTGACCTTAAATTTATATCAACAAAGCAAAATCCATACCAATGCAAGTTATTCATATCTATATCATATCCCCCTTTAAATGTAAAAGAACATTTATAAACAATATTTGGGAATATGAGCGTAGTTTTTTCTCTCCAAACTTCTTCCTGCTGTATGGGGGCACTGTTAATCAGGCCTTTTATGGTGTATACTGTGTGCTAGGTTCATCTCAGTCACCAGTTGAGTGAAGTAATTTTCTGAAGGTGTTCACAGTGATCTTTCAGGAGGGTGTGGTCTATGAAACCATATTATTGGTCTGGAAGCAATCCACAGGTTCTCATCTTCTGTGAAAACAAAAGAAGAACCTTTTTTCCAAAGCATCATATCCTTAAACCCAAATTTTGAAGTCAAGATACCTTTAGAACATATATGCTGGTTTAGCTTAGCAGATCACACAATGTCTCTCTGCAGTTAGCTCCTTCACAGTCAAAAAATTTAAAGAAAACACAATAAACATAATCCAGGCATTCTATGAATTTTCCATTTTTACGTGGCTTATTTTTTTAATCTATAACTATCTGTATTCTGTCTCTTTAAAGACTTTACCCACTTTTCAAAAGCATTAACATTATTTCATGACTCTCTATACTCTTTTTCTTTTCTCTTTTAAGCCTACTACGTACCTTTATTCAACAGTGTGACCCATTTAGAGGTCTTTTATGTCTGAATCTGTCCTATTGTGAATCTGTAATTCTTTACTGTCCAGGAGCACAAATGCTAAGCTCTTAAGAATCTAAGCTGTGACAATTTCAGGTCAAATACAGGTACTGACTGTTTGCTCCGCCCAGTCCAACATGGCGGAGCCGCTTGTGCCTCTGAGCCGTGCGCACTGCACTGCTAGCATGGTGGAGCTGCTTGTGACTCTGAGTCACTTGTGCCTCTGAGCTGCGCACAGTTCCAGGCACACAACAGTCCACAGTGTCATCAAGCAAGCTGTAGCACTTTAGTCAGAAAACCAGTCCAAATGATCTGTCTCCAGCGGGAGCCAGAGATGGCACTGGCAGCAGAGCCCAGAAAGCCAGCATTTTAAAACCGCCACGGCTTTTTTACTGTTGCAGCTGCTGAGTGAGGAAAAACTTTCTGCAGCACGGCACCAGCAAACAGCAAAAACTTTGTTAAACTCTATTCTTTTTGAAGCTCTCTCAGATTTTACTTGGAGTCAGTCAACCACGTTGGGCAACCAATTTGTAGTAAGAGGAGCGGGCCACGTTCCTGGTGCCCGGCTCCTGACCACACAGCTTCCAGCCGCCCAGCTAACTTAATCCCCAAAATAATTACACCGAAACTGTATTCATTTAATTACTGCCTGGCCCATTAGTTCTAGCCTCTTATTGGCTAACTGTTACATATTTGTTTAACCCATCTCCATTAATGTGTATCGCCACTTGACTCTGGCTTACTGGCATGAGTCTAACCAGCGTCCATCTCAGGCCGGAGAAACATGGCATCTGCTTGTCTGTCCTTCTTCCCAGCATTCTGTTCTGTCTACTCTGCCCATCTAAGAGCTGCCCTATCAAAAGGCTAAGGCAGTCTCTTTATTCAACCAATGAAAACAACAGAAATACAGAAGGACCTCCTATACCAGGGGGAGGCCCTTGGGCCTGCCTCAAAGCTATATGCTAGACTTCATTGACTGCCCATGGGAAGCCTTACCCTCTGAGGAGTGAATAGGGGGTGGGATGGGGAGGAAGCTGGAGGCAGCAGGAGGAGGAGAGAGAGTGAGAACTGAGATTGATATGTAAAATGAGAAAATATATTTTTTAAAAAATAAATTAATTAATTTTTAAAAAGAAAAAGAAAAGAGAAAGGGAAAACCCCTCCCCAGCACTCAAGAGGCAGAAGCAGGTGAATCTCTATGAGTTCACGGCCAGTCTGGTTTCAGGACAACTAAGGCTACATGGAGAAACCCTGTCTGAGGAGGAGGAGGAAAGGAAGAAAAGAAAGAAAGAAAGAAAGAAAGAAAGAAAGAAAGAAAGAAAGAAAGAAAGAAAGAAAGAAAGAAAGAAAGAGAGGGAGAGAGAGGAAGGAAGGGAGGGAGGGAGGAAAGAAAAGAAAGAAAAATGCATCACAGGTGAACCCAGCCACTTGAGTTTTAGTTAATTCTAAATGTAGTTGTTTGGGAATATTATTTTAAGATGGGTTAAATTTGTTCATGCTATGGAACATTTGTTTAATGATGCAAAGACGTGTTGCATTCTTTTATATTGCATTTGTTTAGCTATGTGAAGCTGTGTTACTTTGCCTGTCTAAAACACCTGATTGGTCTAATAAAGAGCTGAATGGCCAAGAAATGAATGTCTACTCTCACACCTTCTGTTCAACATTTTATTGGAGACAATATCAATAAAAATTAGCAAGAAACAAACATCTTTGACCCATGTAGCACTTCTTAAAGGTCTCATTTATATTTTTTATATTTACATTTATTTATTGATTGATTAATTTGATTTGATTTTTCAAGACACAGTTTTTCTTTGCAGCTCTGGCTGTCCTGGTACTCACTCACAGAAATTCACCTGCCTCTGCCTCCCTAGTACTGGGATTAAAGGTGTGTGCTACCATGCCTGGCTAGAAGATGTCATTTCTTAATATGATCAGATTGATAATTCTTGAACTTTGAAGGTATACATTTAAACCATAACACCTAGCCTTGATTATTTTATTGTAGAAGTACAACAGACTATGAATATCATCAAATTGTTGTACCAAACAGGAATCATATACTCTTTTAGGAAATACAAACATCTTTAGGAATAGTAAGCAAATCATTGGCTACCTGGCCATAAGGAAGGAGGGAAAAGAGATTACCAGGGTCTGATAAAAAACTTTCAAGGTGATAGATATGTGGTTGCCTTCATTTTGGTGAAGACTTCATCGCTGCTTGTGTATTTATGAAACCTTATCTAAGTATGGTGCTTAAATCAAAATTTAATTACCACACTTTAAACATGTAATTTATTGCATGTCAAATTCTAACACGTGTGGTTTTGTTTTTTAAATTTATTTATTTATTTTGGTTTATCGAGACAGGGTTTCTCTGTGGTTTTGGAGCCTGTCCTGGAACTAGCTCTGTAGGCCAGGCTGGTCTCAAACTCACAGAGATCCACTTGCCTCTGCCTCCCGAGTGGGATTAAAGGCATGCGCCACCACCGCCCGGCTGTGGTTTTATTTTTTAAAACACATAGGAAAACACAACTATGTTGAGTTGGGCAAATGATTTGAGACACATTAGAAAGGAAGGTACAGAAATGAGCACTTCAAACATAAAAACATATTTAATGCAACTAGTCATCAAGGAAATGATCCCAGAAATCACTTCACACCCACTTGAATGGATAAAAATAAAGGTTGGCAACCCAAACGTTGATGAGGATGAGAAAGAAAGTGAACTCACACATTTCTGTAGGAAATTGCTTAAAAACATCCTGGCAGTTGCTAATAACACATACAACTACCCTATGATGTGGCAAATTCCCCTCCCAGGTTTTTACTCAAGAAAAATTAAAGCACATGTTCACACAAAACACACACAATTATTTATATAGTGAATAACAACCCAAACTGGAAACAGCTCACATCATGAAGTGATGCCTGAATCAACTAGCTGTACAATGATATGTGACTCAGCAATGAAAGGAAAAGGAACATATTTCAACAATATGGAGGGATCTCAAAAATACCATAGTAAAGGAAAGAATTCAGACACAAAATGGTATAAAATAGTATATATGTTCTGATTCCATTCTCATGCAATAGTAATAAATACACTGTCTATTTTGAGAAAATTTAGAATAGTGGTTTCCCCTGTGGAATCATGCTAGAAATGGCCTGGAATAGGATGCATGGGAAATTTCCAAATTCCTCATAATGGTTTATACCTAGATAAGGGTTTAGGAAAGGAGTTTGCAAGACAAGCACTCTTCAGGCTGAGTTAGTTCTCGGGCACCTGACCTTCCTTTCTTATGTTGGATTTGCCAAGATTATCTGGATGACAGGGTGTTTACCTTTGGTGTTGATTTTGTCAGCAAATGCTGCAGTTTCACAGAAGCGTGCACACATTTCCTTCCTGGCCACTTCAAACATTACCTGGATGGATGTCGGATGAGCTTCTCATCTCTCTTCTGAGGGTTTTATATTGATCTTTGTTTATTAGTGACTTACTCGGGAAACCACTTTAAGAAAGCAGTTACTTGTGTCACTAAGGATGCACAAAGCAAAGCAATGAAATTGACCAGAAAAGTCATCTTGAACTGGCAACTGCTTGCAGCACCTCTAAACCAAGACACTTGTTTTGGGATTCATGATATAACCTGCTATTCTGAAATTCGGGTTACCGTTTATTTATTGGTCTGTGGCCCCTACTATACATCCAATACTCTCAAAGGAGCTCTGAGGTGCCTGATGTGTGGCTTTTAAGATAGGCATAAGAGTCTAGTTTTGTTCACGATTGTATTCTCGGTGTATGGCATAATGAAGGCTCAAACATGACTTTATGAGGGATTCTGACTCTTGCACTCTTTTCTTGAGTGCCTTCGCCCAGCCCTCCCATCATTCTGAAAGTCCTAGCCTTGTCAATTTCTTTGTTGTCTCCACTACTAATCAATTTATTTTGCTCATTTATTCATTCATCATTCGTTTTTACATTCTTTCCGTGCTTTTTATCTCATCACCCAGGATCCACGCATTTTGCTCTCCCATTCTCACCTACCCCACCTCCTTTCCTCACCCCGCCCCAGACACGCCCCCATCCGTCCCACCCCATTTCATGCCAATGGTAGCCGACAGGCCGGGCGGGACCGAGGCCGGGGCGGGGCTTCACTCTCAGTACCCCAGGCGGCCCCCCATCCTCCACCCCCCAACACCCCGGCTCCGGAAACGCGCCACCGAGCTGCAGGGCTCCGCCAGGCGCTGGCGGCTCCTTGGCGCTTCCTGCCACGCCAGGCCTGCTTGCACAGCGCCAGCTCCGCTTCTCCTAGGGCCCAGAGTCAGGCGCTGCCGGCCGGGTGAGCGTGCAGACCCTAAGAGGGACGTGCAACTCGCGTGATCGTGAGAGATGTGCGCGATCAAGGATGTGCGGCCCAAAAGCATGCGGGGCGGCGGGAGGATGTGCTTGGGGGCCTGAGTGAGTGCGTGGACCTCGGGAGAATATGCGGGGGAGGGGGCGTCTCGCAGAGAGGAGAGCTGCTCCGCCTTGGGGCCAGCCAGGGGCCAAAGGGGACAGGTCTCTGGTGGTGCATGAGCATGGAAAGGCCCTGAGGCCTTCTCGTGCAGGGTTGGGGGCAGCGGTCAGAGGCGGGAATTGCCGATGTGTTGAGGTCTGTGCTGCTCTTTGGAGGATGCTAAGAATTGGGAACCGGTCAGGAGCTGGGGGTGGACACCCTCCCCACAGCCCCAATCGAAGTGGAGGTCGCAGGGATTGGCGCAGTGGGGGAATGACTGAAGAGACTTTTTCCCAAAATGGGGGAGGGGGGTTGCACCTCTGGGGCCCAGAAGAAGGGTCTGGCTTGGGGATACCTACCTTTCTATTTGAGTGGGGGTTGTGTGAGAATAATGGGAGCAGGTATGTTGCCTATGACAGAGAGCTGAGGGTGCAGAAGGGACGGACTGCTTGCTGGATGAAGAGAGCTTCTACTGTGGCCTTCCTGGGAGCCACATTTTCTGGCGCCACTCCATCCCCCCTTCTCCTAAACTCCTTTGCTGGTTCCTGCAGTCTGTATTTGGTGATTAATTACATGTCATTTTACATGTACTCCTACTTGCCTGCTGCCCAAAGCCCATAATCCTTTTCAGCGCCCCCTCATTCCTGGCCCTCTTCCCAGAGGGTTCACCCTGTACCAGCTGACACTCTAGCCAGCCTTGGACTCAGAGGCAGGCAGCCCCCTCCAGTCTCCTTGGTCAGTAGAACATTTCCTTCTAAACCTCAGCCTCTACATTTTCCTTTAGGAGACAATTTCCTATAGGACCACTTGCCTTCCCTCTTCTCCCTTCTCCCATTAGACCTTGTTATAGAAACAACATTCACAGTGTCTGACATTGCCTGGTCCATTGCCCCATAGTGGTCCTGGACCTGTATTTAGAATTCCATGGCACAGTGATTTCTAGCCTTCTGTCAGTGATAGACTCCTTAGAAAATCTGCTAAAAAGTGAGTTCTCTTGCCTGAGGTCTGACCACCAGCACAGCTTCAGAAGGAAGCTCCTGGATGGGAAAACGGTCTGATGAGACATGAGGGAACCTCCAAATTCTAGACAGCCCCAATGTCTACATGTTGAAAGATGCCAATTCCATGACACCCACCCAGACCTGCTGCTCTGCCACTATACTTTTCATAAGCCTAGTTTCTAACACAATGATCCAGCCCTTCCATACTGTTTTGGTTCTTTGGCTGGCCTGGGGCAGCTGTATAGCCGCTCACCATATCCCCAGTTTGGAATCTTTTCTATCCGGGCAGTGTAACATCAGTGATTCTATACGTATAATTTATTTTGATTTTTCGAAAGATGTCAGTGTATATTCTTGGAGAAGTTGGAACATAAATCTTTCCTCAATTAAACACAACAAACACTACAAAATCCCCTTATGGTCTACCTTCTGGCTTTTTATAGAATGGAATAAAGAGGGAAACCTAAACAGAAAGACAGGTGCCCAGGCAATGTGAGAGAGAAAACAGATGCCTTCCCACCCACACATACAGAAAAAAGATAACACAGGCACAAATATCCCAAGAGAAACAGACTTTCCTGGTAAGACAGCCATCACTTTTGACCTTTTAGGAGTCTGTGCTTTTGAGTAGCAGCCAAATTTCACAGTACAAGATGGACCTATGAGCCTCTTGCCCACCTCCTGGCCTGCCAGGTTCATTTGGGAACATAAATGTCAGGCGCACCTGTAGCCCACTCAGTAGGACTTGCACCCTGGACTCACTGAGGCACATCCAGGCCTTGGCAGTGCCGGTTTAGTTACACAGCTTGTCCTGCCCTTGAGCACTCATTACCAAAGGACAGGTTCCTGGAAGGTGCACACATGAGCCTGCTTCTGTTCACCTGAGTTCTTTCAATCCAACAGGTGAGACCGTCCCTTCTGGACTAATCTCTTGGAACTGGTCTAAAACAAGATGAGTCATCCCTGTGTGTCTCTTTTGGGTAAGTCTAGGTGTTTGCAGAATGTGTCTGTTGTGCTGTGGCAAGGCCCATGGGTAACGGTACAAGACAGTGAAGACGTATTTGGATTCCGGAAGCTCATATATGCTAGTCTTGATGAACTACTTAGCCAGAAACAATTCTGGCAATCTTAGACACAGTGCCAGGCAGAGAGGTTGCCTGGCAAGGAAAAATGGGGAGACCAGGGAATCACTGTGTGGGAGAGGGAGCTGAAAGCACCCATTAGAACCAGATCTCTTTCGGGTGTTCACAACCTTGAAACACATTTGCCCTGGCCCTAAAGGGAACCGAACAGTTAAATTATGTGCTCTCTTCTAGCTTGGTTTTCTGGTGGTGTGATAAAACACCTGACCAAAAGCAACTAAGAGAGGAAAGGGTTTATTGGGCTTGTACATCCTTGAGGGAAGCCAGGGCAGAAAGCATGGTGGAGCACTCCTGACCTGCTCCTGGCTCACTGCTTAGCTAGGCTTTTATACAGCTCGGGCTCTGCTGCCTAAGGACGGGCCCCTCCACCATCAACTATCAACCAAGAAAATCTATTTTAAACATGGCCACAGTACATTTTGATTGATGGGTCTTAGTTGAGTGACTTTGCTGCTTCTTCCTGCCCTGATGCCACAGAAAGATAATGCCTGTCCAGGGAAGTGTAAAAGACACCAAATTATTCACCAGTTTTTATAAGTTGTTTTATCTCTGTGTTGAATTCAACTCTCAATTTCTGTTCTTTCAGGTAAAATTACAGTGATTATTTTGGGTACCTTAACATTTGTAATTCCATGCAATAAATTCAAATAATTTGCTTAGGTAAAACTTACTTTGTGGCTGAATAACACTTTATTGTGTCTTATACCGTATTTTATTTATCTGTTGTTGGATACTCAGGCTAATTCTATTAATAATACTGCAGTAAACATATACGTGGAAGTATCAATGACTATACATTAACACATTTTTTTTAAAAAATTACATATTGTACTGAAGCAAGATTTGCTCAGCACGTGAGGCCTGCTGTTGTAGAATTCACAGTTGGCCAGCCCCACAATGAACACTGACACTGTTGGCGTGCGTGGTTTCTCGCAGCAGATGGTTATTAAACAGCTGCAGCAGCCGTGGACTTGGCTAGACCCAACATGAAGTTTGCAGTTGACCTTGGCAAAGCCTTTGTGCTCTGGCCTTTGTGTCCCATGGAAAGAAAGACAGCCTTGTTTGCCTTGAAAGTTGGTTTGTTTTCCTGCAGCGATTCCTCCAGCTTCCTTTCCCACTTACTAGTATGCCATAGAAAATTCTTTAGGATTCAGGGTATGCTTTTCTATCCTAAATAAAAGTGTCTTATGTTCAAGGTTAGCGTTGTCCTCCACGTCCATTGGGTGCACTCCAATGACTTTCATGTTCTATATGGAATTGCTTGGAACTTGATCGCCAAAGATCCATTTCAGAAGGCAATGGACACCTGTGCTTGTCACTGTTGTCACAGCATCCAGCTTCTTTTCTAGATCATATTCCATCATTTTAAAGTGGAATAGTTGTACAACACAGAGACTAAGTGATCCGGTTGTCTTCAGGATTGGTGGTTGTTTTAATTTTAAACACAGTAGGGATTCATGTCTATTATCATTTTTAAGTGATTTTCCTATACCTAAGATAAGCCCTTTTCCTGCTACACTTAGCTAGAGTTTTACTTACTTTTGTGAAACCAGAGCCCACCTTTTCCCTCTTTTCATGTTTTCATGAGTACCTTTTAAATTATCTCTGTGTGGTCAGAGGCTCTGTTATTGTGGGTAGCAGTCACATAGCCACCAGGAGCTAACGTGCTCTCAAGCCAAATCCCTAGGGTGAACTAGTACAGGAAAGGCTGCTTCTATTGCTATATAGGAAGAATAATTAACAGTTCTTTTAGAGTTGTAGCTCCATGGCTTTAACAGTTAATCATGCCAATTAAGAAAAACCACTTCAGTGGGATTAGTTCCATTAAAGGTGTGTGTGTGTGTGTGTGTGTGTGTAACAGGAAAAGCATAATGTATTTGTGCAGCGAGGCTCTGCAAGGGCATATGTATAGTGTGGTTTAAAGGTAGCTGTGAAACATATATCTACATCATGCCATCTCCTGCATGGTGCCAGGAGCTGCTACAGACACTGAGAATTTAGAGGTAGCCAAGAGAGAAGGTACTATCCTGTTGGATCAAATTTTCTTTTTCTGAGAAAAACAAGCAACTTCAAAGGAGAATTTTTCATTAGTGAAAATGTTTGGAGGAAACTGCCAGGGCTGGAGAATAAAGAGATTTTAAGGAAGTGACATTTGCATTAAGGCCTGAATTATTAGAAGGAACCTCCTACAATAAGAGATGGTATTCTTGTCAAGTTCACGGACTTTGAGGGCCACAACCTTGGCATCTGTATATCTGCGTGAAGGTCAGTGTGTCTGAATTGGTTGATTTTGAAGGGGGGGGGGGCAGAATATGCATTTGTGCTCTAAACCAAAGCTTATTACTGGCTTGAAGGCAAGAAAAGGTTTATAGTAGACCATCTTTTTCCAGAAGTACATACACGATGTGATGTCCCATTTCATTTGAAGTGAGTTGTTTTAAAAACAAAATCATGTAATAAATTTATGATCAGTTCATTGTGTTTGTTTAAGAAGCCCAAATCAGAAGAATCTATTAAGGCAGAGGATCACTGCTTTGGTGACACTGGGACAAAGAGAGGGTTTGTCCACTGAATATCTCGGCATAAATTCACACATTTGGATAAACACTCTTGCTAAGCAGTTAGCTAAAAATGCGTAGGAGGGCTTGCAAGGACTTTTGGGTGACATTAGACCTTCTGCCCATATCTTTCTATAAAGCTGATAGCTTAAGGAGATGGTTCCAAGAAGTCAGTGCCTAGACTTTCTGGTCACCCCCCCCTTCACAGACTGCTGACAGATTTCCACTAGTCCTTCTCTTTGTTTCACTGCATATGAGTAGCCTAAGAAATACAGAGCCTTTTTTTTGTTTGTTTGTTTGTTTGGTTGGTTTTTTGTTTTTTATTTATTTATTTACTTACTTACTTATTTATTTATTTATTTATTTATTTATTTATTTATTTATTTATTTTGTTTTTCGAGACAGGGTTTCTCTGCAGCTTTGGAGCCAGTCCTGGAACTAGCTCTTGTAGACCAGGCTGGTCTCGAACTCACAGAGATCCGCCTGCCTCTGCCTCCCAAGTGCTGGGATTAAAGGCGTGCACCACCACCACCCGGCAATACTGATCTTTTTATATGACCTCAAGGGCCATTCTCCTGTTGTCTCCTTGGTCTCAGTCCTGTTCTCTAGCATGCTGAGCATCTGTTTTATCCCACATTTACCTTCCAAAGGCGATCTAAAATTGGTCTTTTCTGATATCAATAAAATTCAGCTTGATGTCTAAAAAGCCACACATTAAAGAAACTGAAAATGTGTCTTTCCACACCTTGTCTCTCTTCCTTTGTAGCTACACAAACATTGAATCAATGTGCTTATTCTAACTCTAGGTCAGACTCAGTGTTTTGCTTTTTCTATGAAAATGTGACTATGTGTGTATTTGTTTTCTCTGCTTTTTTTCTCCTCTTTGGGTTTTCAGTCAAATGTTATCCCTACCTGTATCTTCACATTTTTGTGATCTGCTGCATGTTATCCTAGTCTGGCCACCTGCTGATTTTTATATGGAAACCTTTCAAGTTTTCTTCTTGCTCTGAGTTCTAGGACCTTTCAGTAGAATTTTCAGAACTCTCAGCCACCCTGGTCATTCACCTTCTCCCCACATACTTTTTTTTGGATATTGAGATTAGATTCTTCTATTGGTGACAGTATACTATTTTCTGTGCTTTTGCTTTTAACATGTCTGTGTCCTTAACACTTTTTTAGACAGTATGCATTCTTCTGTTTTAATACATTCTAACAATCTGTACCTTCTAATTGAAGTGATCATTTAGCTTAATGATCTGTGTTTAAGTTTGCTGTCCTGCTATTTATTTCCATTTGTCCCATCTCTTCTCTTCCCTTTCCTTTTCTTCTTTTGGAGTACTAGCATTCGGCGTTGCCTTGGAGAGCTTGATAAAAAAAAATGCATGCTTATATGTTTCGCAACTGCATTTTCTTGAAATGATCCGTTAAATTTTAAAGATTTTGAAATACAGAAGATGAAAGTCTTATGTTTCCCTATGCCTTTACATTCTTTGTGTATTTCTAAATCTGATTCCATTTTCTTCCACCTGAATGTTTTCCTTTAGTATATTCTATGGTACAGAGCTGCTAATGACAAATTGTCCAAGTGTTGGCTTTTGTATAGAATATTTATTTATCCTTCATTTTTGATTAATATTTTTTTCTGACTACAAAATTCTTGGTCAACACTCTTTCTTTTGTATCATTTCTTTCCTCCAGCTACTTTTAAGATTTTTCTCTTACCATTTTTAGATATGTAATTATGCTGGTAGCTCTCTCTGGCTTCATATAGATGGCAGTTGTTGCCATGTCTTCATGTTTTCCACTGTTTCTTATCGTAGCAAATCTACTAATAACACCCAGTGAAATTTTTATTTTTATATACATTTACCTGCAAAAATTTCATTTGGTTCTTTTTATTTTATATCTTCTTTTTCTCCCCATGTCCTTGTTTTTCTTTCAGTGCTGGGACATAGTTAAATTATCATTTTTCCTTATCTACTAGTTCTGTTCATTTCTGGATGCTTCTGTTGACTGATTATTCTCTTTACTGTTGGTGACATGTTTTGTGTTTCTTGGCAGTTCAATTTTTATTGGGAATTACATGTTGTAATGATTAGTTTGTTGAGTATCTAGACTTTGAAGGTTACAAGTAGGTATTTGTAGGTCAGTTTGATGTCATTGGGCCAATATTAAATTTTTATAAAGCAGATCTTTTGTAGTTTGGACTTTAAGGATAGACAAATCTTACCGTTACGTCATGGTCCCTCTGTATTGGCCTCTGAATGTCCCTGGGAATCATAAAGACTCTATGTGAGTTGGTAAGATCTTGAACACCTTTGTGTGTCTTGGGAACTGTTCATCTTATAGTCCTTGGGAGTTTCATTCAGTATTTGTAGTCAGAAAAGGTTCAAGGGAAGCCTTATATATACCTTTTCAATTCTTTTTCCTACATAGCACAGTGCTTTCTGAACTCTGCTCTGCAACTTCCCTCTTCTCCTACCACCCTGAATGCTAGCCTGTGAGGCTTCTGTTGAGGTTGCTAAGCTCTATTTATTTGATTTCACCCCTCCTACACTCTCATTCTGGACATTGCCACCAGGCAGAGCACTAAACTGATGACAGGACTTGCCTTATTTGTTTCTCTGGCAGTCTTGATCCTGGGCTTCCTACTATCCTGCTATTAAAAACTGTTGTTGAACACAGGTTTGTAACTTGTTACTCTGCCATGGCCATATGTGTGGACATTTCACTTACCCCTTCGAAGATGCCATAGTTAAGTCTTTCTGCGTACCCGGGGTTTTGTTGTCCTTCAGTTAATGCTCAAATGCTTCCTTTTCACTTAATTATGAGTTATATTGAGTTGGCACCAGAATGTGGAGGAAAAGGTCACACACACACATACACACTTGATGTTTTCTTTATCAGTGTAGTGTTTGAAGAACTTTTCTTAGAAGTACTTTTCTCCAGGTATTTTTTCAACTTCCCATTTTGTTGAATAACATAAAAGGGGTTCTTCATGGTTTTCTCCCAATGACTTATTATACTAGGGTATACTTTTAAAGGCCCCACTGCTAGTAAAGAAGTTCAGGTTCTTGCTCTTTGTCATCTCTCTTCCTTTCTGTGGCCTCATCAGTTTCAAGTGTCCATCAAAGGACCCCTTATCTCTGAGTTAGTTCTTCTGGTACTCTCTTTAGTGTGCTTCCTCCCTTTATAGTATGAGTATTGACCTCACCCAGGCTTACTTTAGGGAAACTCTGTCGTCAGCCAGTCTCTGGCAGCTAGTCTTCCTGCCAGCAGCTCTCTGTAGCTATCTCTGACTCTGCCTAGGCTAGTATTTGTTGGTCTTATCTTGCCCCCCTCTGGCTTACCTATATTAATTCTTTCCCAGCCTACCTTCCTGCTGTTTCATATATGTTTTCTCAGGCATACTCATGTTCTGCCTTGTCATTCTGCCCTGCCTGAGAGAGAAGACTCTGTAAGATTTAAAACTACGAAATAGGAAGTCACTAATGCCATCCCAGGGGACCAGGAAACAGGGCTGTTGTTACTTACAGCTTTTTTCACTTTCCTTAGCTCCACCTGCTCCCCAAGCTCTTGCCCTTCCCCAAGACGGAGCCCCAGGAAACCAGGTCCTGGCAGTCCCTCTTGAGATGCCGGAGGCCCAGGTGAGCTGTGCTTCCCTCTTGCCTTGCTTGAGATTTTGTCACTGCTCCCTGATTTTGGCCTCAGCCTTTGCTTCTTGCCCAGCATGACTTGCAGCAGAGTGTGAGCCCTGGCTACTGCCTTCTTTCCTGTCCTCTGCTTCTCTCCCACAGGCTGCCAAGGAATGGATGCCCAGTGTGCTTATGATGCCCATTGTGTATGTGAGAGAGCTAAGTCTATGTCCTTTGGGAAGACAATGGGAGTCCCAGGCTAGACAGCCCAGGTCTCATTGTGCTTGATCATGTTTTCTTTCTAGGACTCCTTGGGATTGTGGTTAGATCTCCACATTAGTAACATACACCGATGTGAATATTTCAGGCCCTATCTTCTTGCCCCCAACATCACTGGTGCCACCGTTCCTTATTACAGATTAGGTTAAAAGACTGACTTTCAATGGATTTATTTCAGGATTTGGTGTCATTTGATGTTGTATCGTGGTACCTCACAGAACAGAACTGGCTGAGTCTGAGTGTGAACCCGGAGCAGCAGGCACTGGCATACCCCAGGACTGTGAGCTCCATTGGTAAGGATGTTCCCAGAGCTTCTCAGACTCACCATCTCCTGAGAATGGAGCTGAGGATACATGGCCACCCACACACAATTTCACTTTGCTCTTCCTTATTGAGAACACTCAACAACAGCTCCCCCAGCTCCTCATGGCATGGAAAAATCTCTCCATTCCCATCTTTCACTTGGAGGACATTGGAACAGTAGTCAGTGAAATGGCTGAGCAGGTAAAAGTTCTTGCCACAGAAGCCTGCTGACCTCAGTTCAATCCCCAGAATCCATAAAGTAGGAGGAGACAATTTGTGCAAGTTGTTCTCTGACTTCCTCAAGCGCACCATGGTATGAACATTCCCACATAGTCACACACACACTAAAGAAATAAATGTAAAAATAAAAATTAGAGCAAACCTGTCATAATTTAGATATAATTATGTCTAAATTTACTTTAAAAATGTAATACGTTGTCTTCAAATAAAAAACATAGCAAACATTAAATTGATCAGAACAATACTAGATCTTAACCATAAGGCTGAGATGACAAATTATACCAATATATACAAATAAATGCAATATATATTGTATATATAGTATATATGTACTAAATATAATGTAGTATATTGTACATACACATACACACACATAAATGATACCAATAATATGGCCAGTTGATTGAAGGTCATTGTTGAAAGCTCTTGTTTATTCATCAGGTATTTGCATGGGGTCGGGGATTTTTGAAGAAGGAACAGTTAAGAGTTTGGTTTAAGTGTGGAGGTCTGGGAAGAGCATGACATTCAGCGGTGGGGTATTGGGGTAGCTCGGTGAACAAGGGGCTAAGTTCATGTGGCCAAGATGCTAGCTACTGTTTTTCTGGGGCCTCTGCTGAGGGCCCAGAGCCTGCCTCCTTAGAGTCCCCAAAGGAAGCTGGTACTTGGGAAGTGCATTTGAACTGCATGTGTGACTTATATAATAAAGTCATAGACAGCCCAGGAGATTTGGAGGGGATCTCCTTTGACAGCTCTTCTCCTGTTCCTTCATGCTGATATCATCAGCTGCCTTCTTCCATTAACAGGAGTTCCTGTTGTGAGTCCTGCTTTGGTATCTCACCTGTCACAAGGACAACTTCTGTTGGTATCAGATCCATCCGTCAACACAGATCACACTAAGCACCCTGGTGAGCATAAAGGGAACATGAAGAAGCATGAGGAAATTGGGAGAGGGGTACAGATTTGGGTTGCACGGGGCTGCTGAGCTCTTAGGGTTGAAGTTTTCAACTCAGGAAGACCAGCTAAGATTGTGGAGTCTTAAGATTAGTGTTAAGAGATCCCCTGAAGCTCTGGTAATGAGGTGTGACTGTACCCTTGCTAAAAGCAAAGGCATCTTCACAGCTCCTTTGATAAGCAATGTCCACAATCAGGACTCCCCCACATTTCCCTCTGGTGCTTTCTTCTGCTAGCTTACAGGCCCTGGCTGGTTCTCAGCAGTTGTGGGAGAGGGGTGTAATCAACAAAGGAAAGCAACCTTTTTCCTGGGCCCTCTGTAAACTGTTGTGTGTCATTTATCATTGTAGAAAGCTCCTCGGTGACCTCCCACCAGAAGATGGCTGAAGAAGCCCAGCTGCAAGAGATGGCGTCCACGAGCTCCCCGAGGGCCAATGACCCCAGCGCTGAGGTCAAACAGAATGGGGACTCTGGGGGAAGGGGAGGGAACCCACAAAGTCTGCCCATAGAACACCATTTTGCATGTAAAGAGTGTGGGGACACCTTCCGCCTTAAAGTGCTCCTTGTTCAGCACCAGAGGGTTCACAGTGAGGAGAAGGGCTGGGAGTGTGGCGATTGTGGGAAGGTCTTCAGGGGGGTGTCAGAATTTAATGAGCACAGGAAGAGCCACGCAGCTGTGGCCACTCAGCCCCGGCCTGGCTCCAGTCGGGCTCTGGAAGATGCCTTGGAAAAGAGGGAGCAAGTGGAGAGGGAGGCGAAGCCCTTTGAGTGTGAGGAGTGCGGGAAAAGGTTTAAGAAGAACGCAGGCCTTAGTCAGCACCTGAGGGTGCACAGCAGAGAGAAGCCCTTTGATTGTGAGGAGTGTGGGCAGTCCTTCAAAGCCAACACCAACCTCTTTCGACATCAGAAGCTCCACACTTCGGAAAAGCCCTTTGCGTGCAAGGCGTGCAGCAGGGATTTCCTGGACCGCCAGGAACTTCTCAAGCACCAGAGGATGCACACGGGCCACCTGCCCTTCGACTGCGACGACTGCGGCAAGTCCTTCCGTGGTGTCAACGGCCTGGCAGAGCACCAGCGCATCCACAGCGGCGCCAAACCCTACGGCTGTCCACACTGCGGCAAGCTGTTCCGGAGGAGCTCAGAGCTCACCAAGCACCGGAGGATCCACACGGGTGAGAAGCCCTATGAGTGCAGCCAGTGCGGCAAGGCCTTCCGCCAGAGCTCCAGCCTGCTGGAGCACACTCGCATCCACAGTGATGAGCGGCCTTATGCATGTGGCGAGTGCGGCAAGGCATTCAGGGGGCCTTCTGACCTCATCAAGCACCGGCGCATCCACAGCGGACTGAAACCCTATGAGTGCGACAAGTGTGGCAAGGCCTTCCGGAGGAGCTCAGGCCTGAGCCGCCACAGGCGGATCCACAGTGGGGCCAGGCGCTGTGAGTGCAGTGAGTGTGGTCGTGTGTTCAAGAGGCACTCAGCACTGCAGAAGCACCAGCCCTCCCATCACCAGTAGACACTGCCCTAGGACCTGTAGCAGGGGTCCACAGAGGCCGTAGCCCAGTCAAAGGAGATGAACAGTTTTGTAGCGCTTATATATATTTTGTTGTGTGAGAGGTTGAAATGATTTGTACTGCCACCAGCAATTTATAAATGTTCATGTTTCCCACTATACCTATTGAGGGTGACTTTTACCATTTTAACATAGCTTACCTACTTTTCCTTGCAGAAAATACCATCAAGGTATTTTAATCTTCATATCTAGAATGAGAAGAAAAAAATCTGCATATGGAGGTCTAGTAGAGAGCTGGGAGGTCCTTGCTAAGCTCTACCCCTGAGAGAAATTCAATGGCATCAGTATGATGATGCACCTTTCTTGAAAGGAAAATTGCCCCGAGGTTTTGGCCTACTTGAATTTGTAAAATTTTAGGGATGGTAAATAGATCAAATACCATAATGTTTAATTTATTAATTTAGTTATACATACATATTATAAATCACATTATATGGACTAATATATTAATTTAGAGAATATTCTTTTTCACCATACTCCATTTGTTTCTAACTCTTGATGTACATTTTTGACCTCACCAACATGGGAACCTGTTTGAGTCATCAGCCACCTCTATTTGCGGTGTGGTAGCACTGTGACAATCCCTGCATGAGGCTCTCACCAGAAGTTTCCTCTCAAGCCATAAGAACATATTCATATAACATTAGAACCATTACTTTGTGTTTTGAAATTAGTACTGTACCTACAACATAGCCACATAAAGTGGTGCTTTCCCAAATGGCCTTTTAAAGGGACTTTTTTTTTTGCATTTTAAACATCACTCTTGGGTCGCACTCCTAGTAAAACTTACTGAGCTAGAGATAAACCTTTTTTGGTGTCTCATTTAGCCAAGCCAATTTAATCCAGTGACCCCTATAAACATCAAAAACAAACATCAGTTGAGGTTTATCGTCACATGGTATCTTGTTCAACATAAAGTGAGAGAGAGCACCCCCAAATGAGAAGGTCATCTTCAGGACTTAAAGGTAAAGTGACATCTCCTTCTTGGAAGATTCTCATCTGCTATCAGGCATAAATGGTATTTCTTCAGCCTTCCGTTTGCAGCTGTGAAGTGGGGAGTAGTCACAGTCCCTACCTCTTAAGGTTCTCAAGGAGTGTGCCTTGCCTGCAAGAACATTGCCTGGAAAGGAGGTCTGCTCAGTGAAGGTCACTTGCTGGCATCCCGCAGCTCATTAGTATCAGAAACAAGGATGGACCCCTCAGGCTTCCTGACTAATAGTTTCATCTTTCATGCAATGATTTCAATACTATTTCTGTTTTCTTGCATGCAAATTATCCATTCATCTCCTTTGACTAGTTATAAAGTTACCTTTGGATATATTGGTTTAGTACTTCTTTCTATATCGATTGGGGAGTTATTTTCCAATTTTTATTGCTTTGCTTTTTTAGTACTTTTATTACATTTTTGTTGTATAGGCTTTGAATTATTTTTACGTATCCTTGAATTCTTTTTTGTCTGTTAACTCATGACTTTCATTGCTTCAGTACTTAGATATGATGATATTTTCTTTGAGAATTTACTTACAAAAGAAAAGTTAAATCCCCTGCCCACTGAGAAAGTGAACATATGAAGTGGGCAGACTGGATGGGAGTGGGCCAGAGAAGCAGGCCCATGCCTCATCCAAGATGTAGACTCTCTATATGTCTGTGGGCAGCACTTGAATATACAGCCTGGCCACTGAGGCACACTAGAGACATGTCCATCACACATTGCTCAGAGCACTGACTGCTCATCAGTATAGCCCCAGCCACCAGCAACAGGGCTCAGCTTCACCTAGACCAACAGAATGGTCCAAATAGGACCTGGCAGCAGCCAGCCATCCTTCAAGCTGTCAGGAGCCTTGACTATTTTGGATTCAGTGACTGAGCAGCAGCTCCACATAAGAAATATCTGAGACATAGAAGACTCACCTGACTGGTGATGTTATGTGACCTCCATCCTCCTCCCAGCAAATGACTCTGGAATGAAAGAGATCAGTTTTGTGGCTTCTGCTTTGGGCAAGTAGGATGAGAAATTGCCCATGTGTGTGGCATCACTTCCTGCAACCACATCTAAGAGGCCTGGAGAGAAAGAGCTGTGTTCCTCCAGTAGCCTGTAAGCCATGCCACAGAAGCTGAGTACCAGTTCTAGTCCAGGACTTGGAATAGCCATGCCCAAGAGGGGCAATAAAACAGAATCAGAGGGCAAGAAGCCATTTCTGACAGTTCATGTAGCACAGAAATCAAAACTGATCACCCTGCAGTTAGGCCGTTGCTCCGGGCAGCCCGGTTCAGGAGAAACAGCAGGTGAGGAAGATAGCCACACCAAAGCTGAGCCTGAGTTTCCAGCTGTGCCCTGAGGAGTGTTGGAGGCCAGAAAATGTGCCCTTATGGCAGCCTAGTGAGGGAGATTGTGTTCTCCAAGGGGCATAGCCTGGAAGGGCTCCCAGCCCCATCCTAGGAAGCAAGGTCTGACTGACAATGACCTCCATGATCTTGGCCAGGAGGGCTTCTCTAATGCCCCCAGGCCACCATAGTGGCCCTTTGGGGCTTCTCCAGACTGTAGGCTCAGTTCTGGTGGTTTCTTGTAAATTGGTCTGGACCCACTTCTTTTTCTGATTACTTTTCTCATAGTGAGCTGTTGGGGCGTGTTTTGTACAGCTATCGTTGGGTAAGGGATGTTGGCATCTACAAGGGGGCAAATCTGGCACCTTTACCTTGAAGGAATGCTGTTTCTTGCTCATTCGCTCATCATTTGTCAAGGTTGGCAAAAGATCTTATTGAAGTCTAGAGTAGCACTAACTCAGAAGGTAGCAGTGTGGTCATTGCCCAGGGCATGGCATAGGGCATGGCATCTCTTCACATCCCTTCCTGCCTTCTTATACTCTTCTGGTTTGGGTTCTGTAATTTTTTTCTCAAATCCTTTTTTTCTTTTAGATTCAAAACTAAAAGCCAGTGTCTTTTCCGTGACTGTTATGGATCACGGATATTAGATCACCTTTTAAATGATGTTGGCAGTGAGATCCCCACTCTCTCTCCAAACACAATCAGTGTGTGGCTTTAACATGTGGCCACACACATAGTTGCATCCTTTGCCTTGGGTAATGTGGATCCTCTAGGTGTACTGTTTTGTCCCATGCAAACGTGAGCAAGCTTCTTGCAGTGTGTGCTTGTCTATGCATCCATGTATCTACCTCATTGCACTTTTCTTCCTAACCACATGTATTCTTGAAAGAGAATGGAGAGCAGCTAGAATCCTGGCTCCCGATAGAGAGATGGCTCCATCTCTCTACCATATTAAGAAAGAAACCCTCTGTGGCTTTTATTAGTTTTAAATACTTGCTGAAATTTTTTAAAAAGCAAATGTTTACCATTTTGCTGCTTATGATTAACTATATCAATTAGTTGTATCATACCCACTCTTGGATTTATAGAATAATCCCCACCAGATCACAGTGTGGGCATCTTTCTCCCATGATATTGCATTCTCTGTGCTTGATTTGTGTGCTTGAAGTGGCATGACACCTGACCTGCCTGCAGCCCTGGGCTGTGGCCCTGTTGTGTGCCACATGACTTGCCACCCCACTTCTGGACCACATTAATTAAACCAACCACAGACACCTGACCCAAAGGCAGCAACCTTAGCAGTCAGACCTAATTGGAGAAGATAGATTTCGCCTTTTAGTACTGTGAAATGCAAAAGAGGAAACTGAAGTCTCTGGTTGGTATTGGACCATGGAGGGAGGCACAAGGTACTTTAAGGAGATGCCCCTGTGAGTAGAACCGTAGAGGAGAGCTACATGTTCCTGCTATCCTTCTCAGAGCTACTTGGGTCCTACCCTAAGGGAGGCCTAGCTCTATGTTCTTCATTACTGGCAGCTGCCTGCATCAGTCTAGTGTGTCCTCAGCATAGACTTCCCTCCTTCTTGCCTTCAGCCAGCTTGGGTGGGTCTGTGCTTTTTGAAATTCGACAAGAGCCAATTGCATTTGACATTGGGCTGCTTCCTGAGAAGACTTGCATTGCTGACTTTCCTCACATTCTACCCACCCAACATTCCTGGCCTATATCCCAGTTGATTGACATGAACACTTGCTTAAATGTGGTACTGTTCTCCGTTCATTAAGATGGGTGGAGCTCTATGCCTTTTAGTCAGTCTCTGGGTTTAACCCATGATCTTCTGTATGAGTATAGTTCCTTTTCTGAGCAGCATTTGGCTCATAAGATGAGCTCATTGGAGCCTGTTCTACTCTATTTTGGAAGTGTTTTACTATTTCCAGCAAACCCGCTAGATTAGGGGATTGATGACACCTCTATTCCTAGTATACTTACATTCTGCAGTTGCCATTATGTTGCTTTGGATACTTAATTTCAAAAATAGAAATGATATCTTTGAACTTGAACCTCAATGCTACTTGTGTCTCTCTGAGAATAGTAGTGTGTCCCGCCAGTTTGTATTCAGTTTTGGCAATCTTGTTCTTCCCCAGTCTTATTATCTTGTCTGTTTTATGGCACTGTCTATAATCAGCCTTGCACTAGAGCTGTTTGTGGACTTAGCTTCTCATCCCCTTTTCTCAGCCTTCCCCAAACTATTAGATTGTGAGCTCTTAGAAGACAGGGGTGGTCCTTCATGTCTAATCCCCTACCAAATCTAGCACAGTGCCTTTCATCTGGTAGATTTCAATAAATATATGTTAAATGGCATAGGCCTTCCTTGACTCATGTTGTCCAGGCTTCATTTATCTTCACCATGAGAATCACCCTCCTAGCACCCAGCTCAGGTGACAGCTTGCTCTCTGCTGGGTTTGGTGATCTTGGCTCTTACTGAACACCTGAAGGGTACAGGCAGTACTATGGTAGGGGAGGGAGGTTTGCTTGTAGCCATGAGTTGGCTCTTGACAGAACCATCATTTTCTCCATCTCAGTGTAGGCTCCCCAGCTCTGAATCTGAGATGAAAGTGTCAGGGAAGTCCAGATTTTGACTTGCTCATTTGGAGACTGGGAATGAGGTGGCAAATGGGTTCTGTTACTTGAAAGTATACCCACCTCTCAGTCTGGAAGGTCAGTCGTTTTGGCTGGCCCTCTCTCTGGTGAGCATTGGCCTCAGAAAAGAGATCAGGCCTCCAAGCTTCCTGACTGCTTCAGATCTGAAAGCCCCAGGATGGGGGATCCAGTGGAAAACAACATTTTAGAAAAAAGTATGACTCCCTAAGCTGTGGCTTTCCCTGGATTCTGGCAAGGAACCAGGTATGCCATCTTCCTTCTAGGATGCCATCAGCACAGGCATCGATTATTATAGATTTGGGCAGAAATGACATAACACCTACCTGACAAGCAGCTGCTTCCCAGTGCACCTACCCAACCCCAGCTTAACTATCTCTGCTTACAAACTAGTTGTGAGGAATGAACCTGTCATTTGCTACCCTGGTTCTGTACGTTACTAATAATTCCATATATTTTTTCCTTAACTGTGTACAAGCATGGTTCTAGCAAGCTTGAGTTGGCATGAGACAAAACCACAGATCATTTGGATAAGCTAAGCCTGGGCTTGCAGCTGGGTAGGGGGAGAGGGCACAGCCTAGAACTCCTCTTTCTCCCAGCGCCCCTGCCTTGCAGAGCCTGCTTCCTCAGAGCAAAACCATGGGCATCAGAGGAAACAAGGATGTGGGGTTTTTGGCTCTCTTTAGCGGAACATTCAAATATCCAAATACCATGGAGATGACATATGAAGGCTCCTAAGCAGTTCCCCTTGCCATTTCATGGGCTGGTGTAGGCACTGCCCTCTTCCTTCTATTCCAGGTTCCCATCACACCATCTGCCTTGGCCCACTTGGAGCTGGAGGCCTGCCAAGCAGAGACAACTGGCTCATAGAGTGACTTCTGCTTTGATGCTTACTACATTTAACTCCACGCCCCCAGTGTCTCCTGGCACATCTTCCTGAAGACTGTGGAACTGTGTCTCTGTCTACCCCACCCCAGGCCTTCCAATAGTTAGGCATACACTGGAAATGCATTTCCTTAAAGGGTAGCCACATTGAGCCAGTAGTGGTGCACACCTGTAATCCCAGCACTCAAGAAGTGGAGGCAGAAGGATGTAAAGTTCAGGCCATCCTGATCTCTAGGACAAGACCCTGTCTAAAAAGCGAAGTGCCAACCACACAATAACATGATTCCAGACTTTTCGGGAAATATCCCTCTACTTCCTCATTTCCCATCTTTTTCTGACCTGTATTCAATATGTGTTTATTGAGCACCTGCTGCGTGCTCAACCCCAGAAACACAAAAGCACATGGCAAGGTCCTTGCAAGAGAGTCAGGGGCAAGGAAGGGTGTAGACAAAACATCACAAGACGAGTGCTCACTTAAGTTCTTAGGATTTATATACTTTAGTGGGCACAATTTACACTTCAGACCCATCCCTACCCTGTCCCTCCCTGTCTCTGTCAGATTAGCTTCATTGACATCCCTGCTTCTGTCCGTGCCTGTCCCAGGCAGGACCACTCTTACTGAGCCAAGGTGAAATCAGTTGTCAGATGTGGAAATCCTATCAAGCTGGTCCCCAACAAAATGTCACAGTTGCTTGCTGAGCAGCGGACCATCATGTGCTCCAAGGAGCTGGTTCTAAAAGATCATCATTCCAGCACTTCTAAAGGCTCAGCTACATCATGTATGGGAGGGAGCTCTGTTACTGCTTCTCCATCCATCCCTGTCCTCTGTCCCATACATGCCAGTTTCGCCCAGAAGTATAAATTCTTTCTGAATTGTCAGTTCTGCAGAATCTTGAGCTCCTGCTTCTAGGTCCACAGTCTAGAGCCTTCTGGCAATGCCTACTTCTCCTGTTCTATATTGTCATCCTGACTACGGGTTATCTCCCACCCAGAAGTCTCCTTAACCTTAGTCCTACCAACCATACCAAATCACTGTCCTGTACCCAACTGGGAGAGGTACCCCCTGCTTCCAGGGCCCTTTGTGTTACCAAAACAAGACCAAACTAATTAAAGAGCTGCAGGGCGGGGTGGATCTACCTGAGCCCTGGTGCTTGGCTATAAGCCTGTGCTTATTTAGCAGCAGAGAAAGCAGATGTCCTCAGAGAGCACAAAAATATACAACCCTCCCTCTTCCACTGAAGGTTAATTCCTGGCTCCTTCCTGGGGGGAGACAGATGAGACAAGGCTTGCAGCCTCAGCTCTTGGGGACCCCAGCCACAGAGCCCATGGCGGTGCCTATGATGCTGCTCAGCCTGGTGGAGCAGCTTGGGGAGGAAGATGAGGCACTGACCAGCAAGTACGCAGAACTAGGGGACTGGTGTGCCCACAGGATTCTGCAGCACGTCCAGGTAGGCACAGAGAGAGGGACAGAGTGAACCTCATTCTCCCACTATGCAAGGGCTCCTCCACCTGCCACCTGTTTCCCAGCCTTTCAGGCAAATGGAAGCTCGTTCCTTTGAGGTGAAGCTCAGAAAGGTGGAGTCCAAGTGTTTTGGTTACTTGTCTCATTGCTGTGAAAAATACCCCAATAAAAGCAATTTACGGGAAAAATGGTTTATTTTGACTCAAAGTTCAAGGATACAATCATCATGGCAGGGGCAGTACAGAGGTGCTCAGCTAGCTTACTCCTTTTAATGCAGTCCAGGGAGTGGTGCAACCCATAGTTAGGGTGGGTTTTTCCCATCTAGAAACTCCCTCACAAACATGCCAAATACTAACCTAAAATAAGGTAATCCCTTATAGGTATGCCCAGAAGCTTGTCTCCTAGGCAATTCTGCATCCTGTGAAGTTGCCAATATAAATCATTACACCAAGTATGTCAGAGATAGAGCTGGATCAAACTGAGTAGGATCAAGGGCTGGAGTGAGGGGCTGGGATCTGGAAAAGTTCTGAGACAGGAAAACCAAGCCCTCCCTGATCCTTGTCCCTTCCAACCTAGATGCTAAGGTAGAGGGCTGTCAACCTGCTTGGAATTGGCAAATGGTGTCAGATTCTTGACAGTAAGGGGTCCAATAAGCCCTCCTCCATTGACCCAGAAGATTCCTGCTATGCTTTGAAAATACTTTTTTTTTTACATTTGTTTACTTTTTTAGTGTGTTCACATTGGTATGAAAGTGCATATAAATATCACCACACACATTTGGAGGTCACAGGTGATTCTCTCCTTCCAGAAATAGAACCTCAGTCAGCAGCTTGGCAGCAAGCATCTTTATCCACTGAGCCATCTCACTAGTCGCTGCCATGTTTTCAATATGTTAGGAGGTAAAGTTGGTGTGAAGTGTTTGGCCTATAGTATCAGAGCCCTCATGAATGAATTGATGTCTTGCTCCCATGATTGAGTTCCTTGAGAATGCATCAGTTCCCAAAGGAGGCAGTAGTTATAAAGAGCTGTCTCTGTCTCTCTCTGTCTATCTCTCTCCTCTCTCTCCCTCTCTCTCTGTCTCTCCCCAATGTTTCCTTTTCTCTCCCCTGACCATTGGCTTTCCAGTTCCTGCCTGCTATAGGTTCAAGCATGCCAAGGCTTCCAACAGAAGTTCGCTGTCTCAGCCTCTAAACTTATTAACAAAAATAAACTTATTTTTTTAACTTCATGGACTAATCCCAATAATTCTGTAATAGCAATAGAAAATGGACTTAGACCTCAAAGGCCAGGAATAGTATACAGGTTTGGTGGATGAGTAGAAGGGTCTGAACGGTAGAGGGTGGGATCTATTGATTTGAATCTCAAGAAGTCTCATAACACCAAGCCCATTTTGGAAGGGTTTGAAGATAACAGTTTGTCCAAAATGAAATGGCTATCTCCAAAGCCCCAGTTTCACTATCAGGGAACAAACATCTAAAAATTAATAATTATTTAAATTCTAGTGTTCATCTGTATAACCTGAGTTTCAGAATTGCCTCAGCACTGTCAGCTGTGGTTGACTTCCGGGTCCCGGAGCTGCACTCTTGCCAACTTCCCGTCTGCTGCTGGTCTTTGTGCCTGGGATTAACAATGTAGTCTTGTGCTAGCTGGTGTTTTGTCATCTTGACACAAGCTAGAGTCATCTAGGAAGAGGGAAGCTCAACTGAGAAAATGTCCCCACCCGACTGACCTTTGGGCAATTCCTACAAGGCATTTTCTTGATTAATGATTGATGTGGGAGGGCACAGCCCATTGTGGGAGATGCCACTCCTAGGCAGAAGTACTGAATGGTACAAAAAAACATGCTGACCTAGCAAGCCATGAGGACCAGGCCAGTAAGCAGCATCCCTCCATGGCCTCTGCATCAGCTCCTGCCTCCAGGTTCCTACCCTGTGAGAGTTCCTGTCCTGACTTCCTTCAGTGATGGACTATGATGTGAAACTGTAAGCCAAATAAACCCTTTCCTCCCCAAGTTGTTTTGATCATGGTGTTTCATCACAGCAATAGTAACCCTAAGACAATTGCTCTTCTAAATGAATTTATGAATTAGTGTACATTAAAATTAAAATTTGCTGAGGCAGGGCTGGTGAGGTGGTTCAGCAGGTAAAGGCACTTGTCACTGAACCTGCCTGCCTGAGTTCAATTCTTAAGACCACATGTGGAAGAAGAGAATCAAATCCGTCAAGTTGTATTCTGACCTACAGACACATGCTAACACACACATACGTACATACATACACTGAATTTTGTAATCATACTGGGATGCTTATTCTATTGAAGCATAAATTAGTTTCAGGGGAATAAACACCTCTCATAGTTGTATCTTTTCTATCCCAGAACTCAAAATAACTCATTGCTTAATTAGCTACTTTTATAACCTAGAGTGATGGTTTTTAAAATTTTATATTAGCTTATAAAGTATCAGATTTCCTATGGCCTTTTCACACACACTTTTGGTTGACCCTCCCCTTCCCACTTCTTGCTTTTCCCTGCATCTCCCCATTTCCACTTAAACCAGTGATTCTCAACCTGTGGGTCATGATCCATTTGGGAGTCACTTATCAGCTATCTTGCATATCAGATATTTACATTATGATTCATAACAGTAGCAAAATTAGAGTTATGAAGTAGCAATGAAAATAATTTTATGGTTGGGTCATCATAGCATAAGAAATGATATTAAAGAGTTGCGTTAGGAAGGTTGAGAACCACTGCCTTAAACCTTTCCACTCCCAGTATTTACTGTCCCTTCTAGTTTCATATCTACCCTTCTCTCTTATACTTTCTTCATATCAGAATTATAATGTATTTAAAGATTTATTTTTTTATTTTTATGTGTATGAGTGTTTGCTTGAATGTATGTAAGTGCAGTCCCTGCGTGCCTAATGTCCACAGAGTCCAGAAGAGAGAGCTGGATCTCCTGCAACAATTATAAGCTGCCATGTAGGTTCTGCGAATTAAACCTGAGTCCTCTGGAGGAGCTGTCATGCTCTTAACCTGTGAACTATCTCTCCAACATCAGTATTTAAATGTATTTAATATATCCTAATGTATTATGGTTTGAATCTTAAATGTGCTTGTATGGGACATTTTTCTTTTGAGTAATTACATTGAGAGACCTGGTCACAGTCTCTCTGTTTCTTGATCCATGGTGATGTGAATATCATCAGCCACGTGCACCTGACACCATGAGCCAAAACAAATCTTTCCTGCCTTAAGTTGCTTCTTTCAGGTAACTGATACATAAGTCGAAGCTTTTTATAGTTTGTGTTGCTCTTAAGAACAGAACATCTCTTTAAAATACAAAATTTGTTACTCCACCATTGTTTAGAGACTATAAACACCTTTCAGTAATTTTAAAGATGCTTTCTTTAGATTTTTATAAGCTAGTATACCCCAGTACTAAAGTTCTTTTGATCTCATTTTTGGGCACAGTTATGTGCAATATGCATTTGTGAAGTCAAGATCATGACTTATGGCACTCAAATTCTCTATATCATATTATGTCAACAAAACCCTAAGTTATTTAAAGGCCATGTTCCACAGATCCTTGAAGTGGTTGAAGATTATCTATCTATACAGAATATAATCTCTATGTATCTAAAGAACCTGATTAGTCTAACTATAAGTATGACAAACATAGATGCTTATTGATCTATAATTCTTAATACCTATCTAACTTAAAGACTAAGACAATAAACAACTGTGCAATAGATGAGGACAATGACATCCAAATGTAAACAGTGTACAAGTATCTTGATCAGAGGTAGAAATGTACACTGCAATATGGTAAATATATATGTATCAATACATAAAAATGTTTTAAACAGAGGTAGAAGCGTGCATGCATACAATATTCAATATAATTTAACTTTGTATCAATATACAAGAATCTATACCAATGTAATAGTCTGTAAACAATAACTCACAAATACCAATCTATTATCCAATCATCCAATTTTCCCTCTTTTTTTTCAAAAAGGTCCCTGAGCTTATAAAATTCCTCCCCCAACCCTCAACCGTGTACCAATTATAATCAACCCCTAAATGATGTCCCTAAGCCTGAGGGCAAACTTTGCTGGGAGAGGGGACGTTGTCTTCTAGAATTACTTCCAGCTGTCATGGGG
>PVIU01015364.1:0-48664 GCA_004026605.1 Ondatra zibethicus | reverse complement strand
TTAGACATTGAGTTATTTATACTATTGGAGTTTGGTTTTGCTTGGTTCAGGTTGTAATGGTGTAATAGGTCTTTCTTGTCAGACTTTTGTTGGACTGCCAGCCCCCAAATGATGACATGGAGACTTACTATTAATTACGAAAGCTTGATCTTAGTTTAGGCTTGTTTCCAATTAGCTCTTATAACTTAAATTAACCCGTTTCTATTAATCTACATTTTGCCATGTGGCTCTTTACCTCTCCTCAGTACTGTGTGTTCAATTTCTCCACGTCTCACTGGTGAAGTTATGTGTGCCTTAAACTCTTCTTGAGTTCCTCTCTCTCCCTGTAAGTCCTATCTATTCTCTTCTGCCTAGCTATTGGCCATTCAGTTCTTTATTAAACCAATCAGAAGGCGCTTTGACAAAAACACACCCGTGTGGTGTACAAAATGATTATTCCACAACATGATGGTTCCCTGGTTCTCCCTTCTTGAATAAGGTATTTAGTTTTGATTTTTAAAGGAGCCCATATCTGAAGGATTTGCACTTTTAAAAGAGATTTGATATTTTAAAGGGACTGAAATTTTAATGTGTTTGAATTGGTAAAGACTGTGAAACTTTTATACTGATTTTAATGTGAGAACTTGGGGATGAAAAAGAAAGGATGTGGCTTCACAGTGATGCGTTTGTGTGTCAATTTGACAAGGGGTCAGCTGTACTGGATGGTTTTGTTTGTCAACTTGATGCAAGCTCGCATCATCAGAGGAAGGAGCCTCAGTTGAAGAAATGCCTTCTTGAGATCCAGCTGTAAGGCATTTTCTCATTTAGTGATCATTGCAGGAGGGCCCAGCCCATGGTGGTTGGTGCCATCCCTGGTCTTGGGTTCTATAAGAAAGTGGGCTGAGGAGCCATGAGGAACAAGCTAATAAGAGGTACCCTCCATGGCCTCTATCAACATCAGCTCTTGCCTCCAGGATCCTGTCCTGTCCTGACTTCCTTCAGTAGAGAACAGCAATGCTGATGTGTAAGCCAAATAAATCTTTTCCTCCCTAACTTGTTTTTTGGTCCTGATGTTTTCTTGAAGCAATATAAGCTCTAAGACAAGTGTCAATACAATAGTTCTCAATTTTGGTTTTCTTCTGTCCATACCAGGTGGCTCTTCTGATATGAGATAGAGATTTTGGATTTTCCTTTAATGAGAAGGCTTGAGTTTAGAGAAGGAGAGAGTCATGACTCCAATTTCAATGCCAGATTTAAATTTTTAGTTGAATGGGACCAAAAAAGACCATTTGCCTTTTATGTTTGTGCAAAACAGCAAGAACAAGCATTTGGGATGATTTATGAAATTCTGCCATGTTGGAGGTGTGCAATACCATTAGTCAATTTACTCTTTTTCTTGGGACAGTCATCCTTCTTCTTCAGATGTCTCGTTTGTTCAGTGTTTTTTTTTTAATTTTTAAATTGATTTTATTGAGCTATACATTTTTCTCTGCTCCCCTCCCTTCCTTTCCCCTCCCCATGGTCCCCATGCTCTCAATTTACTCAGGAGATCTTGTCTTTTCCTACTTCCCATGTAGATTAGATCCATGTATGTCTCTCTTAGGGTCCTTTTTGTTGTCTATGTCCTATGCATTGTGAATTGTAGGCTGGTTTTCTTTGATTTATGTCTAAAAGCCACTTATGAGTGAGTACATATAATGTTTGTCTTTGTAGGGCTGGGTTACCTCACTCAATATGATGTTTTCTAGATCCATCTATTTGCCAACAAATTTCAAGATATCATTATTTTTTTCTGTTGTGTAATACTCCATTGTGTAAATGTACCACATATTCCTTATTCATTCTTCAGTTGAGGGGCATTTAGGTCATTTTCAGGTTCTGGCTATGACAAACAATGCTGCTTGAACATAGTTGAGCACATGTGCTTGTGGTATGATTGAGCATCCTTTGGATATATACCCAAAAGTAGTATTTCTGAGTTTTTTTCTGAGTTTTGAGGTAGGTGGTTTCCTAATTTTCTGAGAAATTGCCATACTGATATCCAAAGCGACTGTACCAGTTTACATTCCCACCAGCAATGGAGGAGTGTTGTCTTTACCCAAAATTCTGTCCAGCATAAGTTTTCATCAGTGTTTTTGATCTTGACCATTCATTCTTATAGGTGTAAAATGAAGTCTTAGAGTTGTTTTGATTTGCATTTCTCTGATGGCTAAAGATGTTGAGCAATTCCGTAAGTGTCTTTCAGCCATTTTAGATTACTCTCCTGAGAGTTCTCTGTTTAGGTCTGTATCCCATTTTTTTAATTGGATTATTTGTTCTTTTGGTGATCAGTTTCTTGAGTTCTTTGTATATATTGGAGATCAGTCCTCTATCCGATGTGGGGTTGGTGAAGATCTTTTCCCATTCTGTAGGCTGCCATTTTGTTTTGTTGACCATGTCCTTTGCTTTAGAGAAGCTTTTCAGTTTCAGGAGGTCCCATTTATTAATTGTTTCACTCAGTGTCTGTGCTATTGGGGTTATATTTAGGAAGTGGTGTCCTGTGCCAATGCATTTAAGTGTACTTCCCACTTTCTTTTCTATGAGGTTCAGTGTGTTTGGATTTATGTTGAAGTCTTTGATATGAGTCTATTTTCATTCTTCTACATGTTGATATCCAGTTACTCCAGCACCTTGTGTTGGATATACTTTGTTTTTGTTTTTTTTTTTCACTTCATGTTGTTTGCTTCTTCGTCAAAAATCAGGTCTTTGTAGGCGTGTGGATTAATATCTGGGTCTTTGATTCAGTTCCATTGATCCTTCTGACTGTTTTTATGCCAATATTAAGATGTTTTCAGTACTGTAGCTCTGTAGCAGAGTTTGAAGTCAGGGATTGTTTTGCTTCCAGAAGTTCCTTTATTGTACAGGATTGTTTTGGCTATCCAGGATTTTTTGCTTTTCCATATAAAGTTGAGTATTGTTCTTTCAAAGTCTGTGAAGAATTTTGCTGAGATTTATATGGGCATTGCATTGAATCTGTAGATTGCTTTTGGTAAGATTGCCATTTTTACTATGTTAATTCTACCTACCCAAGACAATAGGAGATCTTTCCATTTTCTGGTGTCGTCTTCAATTTCTTTCTTCAAAGGTTTAAAGTTCTTGTCATACAAGACTTCCACTTGTTTGGTTAGAGTTACTCCAAGATATTTTATGCTTTTTGTGGCTGTTATGAAAGGTTGTTTCTCTGATTTCTTTCTCAGCCCATTTATCATCTGTGTAAAGGAGGGCTACTAATTTTTTGAGTTAATCTTGTATCCTGAAGATGTTTATGAGTTATAGAAGTTCCTTGGTAGAATTTTGGGGTCGCTTATGTAAACTATCATATCATCAGCAAATAGTAAGAGTTTTACTTCTTCTTTTCTGATTTGTATCCCCTTGATCTCCTTTTGTTTTCTTATTGCTCTAGCTAGAACCTCAAGAGGTATATTGAATAGACAGGGAGAGAGTGGACAACCTTGCCTTGTTCCTGATTTCAGTGGGATCGCTTTGAATTTACCCCTATTTATTTTGATGTTGGCTGTTGACTTTATCATGTTTAGGTATGTTACTTGTATCCTTGCTCTCACCAAAACCTTTATCATGAAAGAATGTTGTATTTTGTCAAAGGTTTTTCAGCATCTAATGAGATGATCATGTGTTTTTTTTTTCAGTTTGTTTATATGGTGGATTACAATGACAGATTTTCATATGTTGAACCATTCCTGCAACTCTGAGATGAAGCCAACCTGATCATGGTGGATGATTTTTCTGATGTGTTCTTGAATTTGATTTGCCAGTATTTTATTGAGTATTTTTGCATCAATGTTCATGAATGAGATTGGTCTGTAGTTCTCTTTCTTAATAATGTCTTTGTGTGGTTTGGGTATCAGGGTAATTGTAGCCTCATAAAAAGAGTTTGGCAATGTTCCTTCTGTTTCTATTGTGCAAAACATTTGAGGAGTATTGGTGTTAGTTCTTCTTTGAAAATCTTATAGAATTCTGTGCTGAAACCATGTGGCCCTGGGCTTTTGTTTGGTTGGGAGACTTTTGATGACTATTTTTACTTCTTTAGCAGTTATATGTCTATTTAATTTACTTATCTGCTCTTGATTTAATTTTGGTAAGTGATATTTGTCCAGAAAATTGCCCATTTCCTATAAGTTTTCCAATTTTGTGAAGCATAGGTTTTCAAAATATGACCTGATGATTCTCTTGATTTCCTCTGTGTCTGTTGTTATGGTCCCCTTTTCACTTCTGATTTTGTTAATTTGGATATTCTCTCTGCCTTTTAATTAGTTTGGATAAAGGTTTGCCTATTTTGCTGATTTTCTTGAAGAACCAGCTCTTTGTCTTATTGATTCTTTATACTGTTTTCTTTGTTTTTATTTTGTTGATTTCAGCTCTCAATTTGATTATTTTCTGGTGTCTAGTTCTTCCAGTGAGTTTGCTTCTTTTTGTTCTAGAGTTTTCAAATGTTCTGTTAACTTACTAGTGTGGGATCTTTCCAGCTTCTTTACATATGCATTTAGTGTTATGAACTTTCCTCTTAACACTGCTTTTATTATGCCCCATTAATTTGGGTATGTTGTGTGGTCATTTTCATTGAATTTTAGGAAGTCTTTAATTTCTTTCTTTATTTCTTCATTGACACATTGATGATTCAGGTGAGCATTGTTTAATTTCCATGTGTTTGTGAGCTTTCTGGAATTAGTGTTGCTGTTGAATTTTAGTTATAAGCCATGGTGATCTGATAAGATACATAGGGTTATTCCAATTATTTTGTATTTGTTGAGGTTTTCTTTGTTACCTAGTATGGGGTCAATTTTTGAGAAGGTTCCATCAGGTTCTGAGAAGAAGGTATGTTTTATGTTTGGATGGAATGTTCTATAGATGTCTTTTAAGTTCATTTGAGCCATAACATCTGTTAGTTCCCTTATTTCTCTGCTAATTTTCTGTCTGACAGACCTATCCAGTGGTGAGAGTGGGGTGTTGAAGTCTCCTACTCTTAGTGAGTGGAGTTTAATATATGATTTAAGCTTTAGAACTGCTTCCTTTCCATATGAGGTTGCCCTTGTATTTTGGGGCATAGATGTTCAGTATTGAGATTTTCTCTTGATGGCTTTTTCCTGTGACTAATATAAGATGTCCTTCTTTGTCTCTTTTGATTGATTTCAGTTTGAAGTCTATTTTGTTAGATATTAGGGTAGCTACACCAGCTTGTTTCTTAGGTCCATATGATTGGAAAATTTTTTCTCAACCCTTTATTCTGAGGTGATGTCTGTCTTTGAGGTTGAGGTGTGTTTTTTGTAGGCAGCAGAAGGATGGATTCTGTTTTCATATCCAATCTCTTAGCCTGTGTCTTATTATAGGTGAGTTGAGTCAATTTATATTAAGGGATCTTAATGACAAGTGATTGTTAGCTCCTGTTATTTTAGTTTTTGTTGGTGGATGATGTTATTTTGTGTGTTTTTCCCTTCTTTGGGATTTGCTGCTGTGAGATCATCTATTGTTTATGTTTTTGTGGATGTGGCTAACTTCCTTGGGTTAGAGTTTTCCTTCTAGTACTTTGTATAGGGCTGGGTTTGTGGCTAGGTATTGGTTAAATTTGGTTCTGTCGTGGAATATCTTGTTTTTCTTTTCTATGGTGATTGATTGTTTTGCTGGTTATAGTAGTCTGAGCTGGTATCCCTAGTCTCTTAATGTCTGCATCACACTTGACCAGGACCTCCTGGCTTCCATTGCTTCCATTGAGAAGTCAAGTGTAATTCTGATAGGCCTGTCTTTATATGTTACTTTGCAGCTCTAAATATTCTTTCTTTATTCTGTGTTTTGATTCTTATGTGGTGAGGGGACTCTTTTCTTTACTTCAGTCTAATTGATGTTCTGTAAGCTTCTTGTATCTTCACATGCATATTTTTCTTCAGGTTGGGAAAGTTTTCTTCTATGATTTTGTTATATATTTTGTCTGTCTGTGTTTTTGAGTTAGGCTTCTTCTCCTTCTTCTATACCTATTATTCTTAGGTTTGGTCTTTTCATGGTATCCATATTTTTTGGATATTTTGTGTAAGCTTTTCTTAGATTTAATGTTTTCTTTGACTGATGGGTCTATTTTCTCTATTATATCTTCAGCACTTGAAATTCTCTCTTCCATCTCTTGTATTCTGCTGTTTATGCTTGCATTTGTGGTTCCTGATCATTTTCTCATAAGTTCCATTTCTGTAATTACCTCGGTTTGTGTTTTCTTTATTGTCTCTATTTTGGTTTTCAAGTCTTGAATGGTTTCTTTCAACTGTTTGATTGTTTTTTCTTGGTTTTCTTTAAAGGGTTTATAGATTTCTTTGAAATTTTTTCTTTGTCTTTACCTCCATTTCTTTGAGGAAATTTCTCAGTTCATCTTTAAGGGCCTAAAACAGTCTCCTAAAGTTATTTTTTAAGTCATTTTCTTCTGCTTCATCTATATTTGGTTGTTCAAGTCTTGCTTTTGTAGGGCCACTAGTTTTTACTGGTGTCATGTTGCTCTTTGTGGTGTTGAGTGTGTTCATACCTTGTCAACCCAACGTTTCCTCTGATTGGTGTAGTTGGGGCTGTCTGTGTCTCTGGTGATCAATATTCCAGGTGCCAGTGGATCCAAGGCTCAGATAGTTTCTCCTCATAGTGCAGTCAGGGCCATGGTTCCAGTCACCCAGAAGGTCACTTAGTGCTCCTGGGGGTCACTCTGTAATAATGGGGTTGTTCTGGCCTACTCCCACAGTGTTTGCTTGCTTGGGGCTGTTCCCACTGAGGTCGCTGCTTTGTACCTGTTCCTGTGGAGGCCGCTGCTTCAGGCCTGTCCAGTGGTCTTTAGATTTCTTAGTTGAATGCTATTTTTGTAGAAAGACAAAAACAGCCGGGCGGTGGTGGCGCACGCCTTTAATCCCAGCACTTGGGAGGCAGAGGCAGGACCAGCCTGGTCTACAAGAGCTAGTTCCAGGACAGGCTCCAAAGCTACAGAGAAACCCTGTCTCAAAATCAAAAAAAAAAAAAAAAAAAAAAAAAGAAAGAAAGACTAAAACAAAATCCTGCCCCAAGCCTTTTTATGGCAGGTTATATCTTTGCTATGGTAAAATGTATTTTGGCAACAGGAAAAGTATTTTATTTTAATACTAATTTTTTATTTTGCCTGATACAATGAAAGGTGTTGGTCTCATAAGTTAGTTTGAGTAGAATGACCATGTTGTTTGATGAACTATTGGCCCTCCTAATCATGAAGTCTTTTCTTTTCAAACCTAACCTTTATCAGTCTCGATGGCATCCGTAGCTTTTTTTCTCCTCTGGAGACAAAAGTAAAATCTCTTCCTCAATATAACACATATCCTGGTTTCCATTCTGAGGTCAATATCTTGAAAAGGTATAGGCTGATTTAATTCAGCAGTTTTTCTTCTGCTATCCAACATCTTTCTGGTCCTGTTGCTTCTTTCTCAGTAGCATTTTTAAAAAATGTGAAGTTAATAAAGCACTGTGTAATCTGTCTCTGGGGTCTTTATTACATCTTTCTGTTTATTAAGCATCTATTTTAAAGTGCAATTAGATCTTTCTATAATGGGTTGTCCTGTAGGATTTTGTGATAGACCTGTAATATGTTTATGTTGTGATATGCAAAAGTCTATTTCATTTTACTACAGATGTGTGCTGGATCATTGACAGTCTTAATATGTACATAATAGGCATAACTTTTAATAAATGTATAATTATAGAATCAGCCTTTTCAGAACTCAAAGCAGTTGCCCATTGAAATCCTGAATATGTATCTATGGTATGGTGCACATACTTGAATTTTCCAAACTCTACAAAATGAAACATCTAGTCGTCAAATTTCATTTCTTTAATATCCTTTGGGTTACTTCCTGCAAGTAATAAAGTTTATTTATTCAAAGGACAAGTAGAACATTTCCTTATAAAATCCTTGGTTTGTTGTCAAGTGATAGAAAAAAATCTTTCTTCAAACCTTTGCTACTAACATGGTATTTCTTATGAAATTCTGTGGCTCCTACCACATTTCCTACTAACTGATCAATGTCATCATTACCTAGTGCTAGAGGGCCTGGTAGACCTGTTATATACAATGGATGATTTCTATTTCTGATTATTTCTTGTAATTGAATAAATGACACAGTTAATTATGGACAATCTGGAAGCAATTTAGCTGTTTCAATATGTAAAAGAATTCTTTCTGTCAGTAACTATCTTAAGAAGTTCTGGAAAATCTAATAATAATAATAGCATATAATTCTGATTTTTGAACTGAATCATACTTTACTTGTTTTTCCTGACATATAGCCTGCTTTTCCTGATTTATTTGCATCAGTATAGAATGTAGGGGCGCAAAAAAAACTATGTTATTTTTTACCATATGAGGAAGAATCTAATTAGTTCTTTTTATAAACTGAACTCTCTTACTTTTGGGCTATTTGAAGCGAATTTCTCCCAAAAAAATTACTGCAAGTTCATTTTCTGCCCATAATGAGGCAATTTTAGTCTTGGTAAAAGGTACCATAATTTTAGCTGGGTCTATTCCTGGTAGTTAACAAAGTTTCAATTTTCCTTTCAGAATCAATTCAGAAATCTTTTCTATTTAGGTCTTTAATTTTTCATATTGTTTGTGTGGTAAAAATATTCATTCTAAAATATTATCTTCTCTCTGCATAAGAATTCCTGTGGGAGAATGAGTAGAAGGTAAAATAACCAGAATTCCATCAAGCTCTGGATCCAAGAGATCCTCATGTGTGTCCTTTTAATTTCTTTTCTACCAGGGTCAATTCTCTCTCAGCCTCAGCTGATAATTTTCTTGGACTGTTTAAGTCGTTGTCACCTAATAAGGTTTGAAATAAATTACTTAGTTCTTGAGTTGCTAGTCCAGTTGTGGGCTGTAGCCAGTTAGTGTCTTCCAACAACTTTTAAAATCATTAAAAGTTCTTAATTGATCTCTACTGATTTATACTTTCTGAGGTTGAATTTTCTGTAAACCTATCTTATATGCTAAGTAATTAATAGAATCTTCTCTTTTTTTTTTTCAGGGGCAATTTGTAATTCCCAACAAGGCAAAATCCTCTTTACTTCATCAAACATTTTTTTATAATGTGTCTGCATCAGAATCAGTCAGTAAGATAGCATTCACATAATGGTAAAGTATTGATTGAGAAAATTGTTTATGAATTATTTCTAATGGCTGTTGTACAAAATATTGACACAAAGTGTGATTGTTTAATGTTGTTTGTTGCAAGACTCTCCAGTAGTATTTTCTAACAGGTTGAGAATTATTATAAATGGGTACCATGAAGGCAAAATTTTCTCTATCCTGTTCCTGTAAAGTTATAGTAAAAAAAAAAAGCAGTCTTTTAAATCAATTACTATAATAGACTATCACTTAGGTAAAAAGGAAGGCAGAGGAATTCCAGGCTGTAAAGAGTCCATTGGCTGGATCACCTTATTTATGGCTCTCAGATCAGTTCACATTCTCCATTTTCCAGACTTTTTTAAAAAATGACAAATACAGGAGAATTCCAAGGACTGGTTGATTTTTCAATATGTTGAGTATTTAGCTGTTCCTGGACCAGTTGTCCTAGTGCCTGTAATTTTTATGATGTCAAAGGCTGTTGTTCTACCTGCACGGGTTTGTCAGCTAACCATTTTAAAGGTAGGGATGTTGGTGCCTTTGAGAGTTGAGCAACTGTTGTGTCCTGCTTATGTACAACCTGAATGGTCAGCGACTGTTCTTGATAAAAGCTTTTCAGAGTTCTTTATTTTATGGTTTGTTTCTGAGATGGAGGAATGTTAATCCGTTTTCCATTGCTGTAACAAATCATATCCCCATAAAGACATTCTGTATTATCAAAGCCACATATGACTTTAATTTTTATATCTGTCCTTATGGCCATATATACTTGATCCACCTTGTAATTTGTTTTACCTGAGATAAAGTTCTGATCCCTAAAAGCTGTATATGGGCCAATGTAGATGCCAAGATTTTAGTAAAAATATTGTTACATCTGTTCCCATGTTTATCAAACCTTCAATGACAAAGCCATTTATTTGCATTTTTAGCTTTGGTCTTTGATTATTTATAGAAGTTTGCCAAAATACTTGTTTTATGATCTCCCCTGAATTTTATCTACTGAAGTTGTTGTGTCTTTGATCACTTTGAGAGCATTATGGTTTTTAACAACAGGCATTAAGTCTTTTAATTGCTCTGTGAATGAGTTTCTCCAATGCCGACAAGGAATGATTGAACTAAGTTTGATACTGAGGCCTATGGGAGGACCCCGCAGGCCTTTCCTGATGGAAAAGGGTTGGCTTACCTGTCTTTTGTTGATCTGCACTCATTAGTTCAATACTGGCCTTTGCCCAAACCCTCTGTGCACTCTGGAAGGCTGGGGCCTTCTGTTTGGATTATCTCTAGAAAAAAATTGTTTTTAGGAACACCTTGCCTACAATACCTTTTGAAATGATCTTGTTTACCACAATTAAAACATCTGGCATTTTGATTTTTCTTAAAATTTTTAGAAATTACTTCTCCTATCAAAACAGCATCACAAGCTTAAGATCCAATATTCAGCTATATTCCTAATCCATTCATCTATTGGTGCTGTTTTTGTCTTTAAAGCCCTAATCACCCTTTTGAATTCTGAATTAGCATTTTCAAAAGCCAAAGATTCAATTAATATTTGTCTTACTTTTGGATCTGATACTATTCTATTTATAGCTGTAGTCAATCTTTATAAAAAATGTGTGAAGGCTTCTTTTGGGCCTTGTATAAGCCTATATTTAAAAGACCCTATGCACTCTACTCTACCAGAAAGCAAATTTGTTATCCATGTGCAGCTAAGAATCAGAAAATCCAGTAGTTTCCCAGATTTTGAAGCCATAAAGTTACTAAATAAAAATCTCAGTGGCAGGGTTGACCACTTCCCTATGAGATGTTGGAGGCTCTGGGGCCTTCCAAGCAATACAGTATTACAACAATATAGGCAATTGCTATTGCTGGTTTGTATTTATTTTTGTTTTTTTTTTATTTTTTTCAACTAAAACAAGAAGATAAGACTGTATTAATAAGGATACCACACTGGTTACAAGCCATAGAGAAATTAAGCTGAACCTGAGTTGGAAGCTTTCTTCTTGCTAGCTGGCCCTTATAGTGCTAGAAGACTCCATGCAAACTATTTTTTGGTAGGGAGGTTTCGAGACAGGGTTTCTCTGTAGCTTTGGAGCCTGTCTTGGAACTCACTCTGTAGACCAGGTTGGCTTCAAACTCACAGAGATCCACCTTTCTCTGCCTCCCGAGTGCTGGGATTAAAGGTGTGTGCTACCACTGCCCGGCCCCCATGCAGACTATTGAGGGAGAATTGTTATCAACAGTCTTACTCAGCTGTGGACCCTGCATGCTACCCCACCAACCTGCCAGGCAAGATGTGTCCATTTGTGCAGTAGTGGCAGAAGGTTTATTATTCAAGTAAACTAACCACTTATTTTCAGAGTTGAGGTCCATTTCCACAGGAGGGAATTCATACTGATACTATAAAGCTCAAAAGCTTGTGCCTGGAGACATCACAGGCCCTTGTGGAAAAGTAACTGCTATTGGTTTGTTAAATGAATATGATGTACCCATTTTATTACCTTTTATATAATTATGTTTATGCCTATAGAATAATGCTGGTGGCAGCTTCTTTTAGCAGTAGGCAGCTGTAATTTGTAACTGTTGAGACTCATAACTGGTCAAAATGCTGATAATAAGTGACTGTTGAATGCCGAACTTATTTTTTTTTTTTAGCCAATTTTAGCTTCTTTTGCTTTTTATAATGTTATGTGATGAATGATCAACTCTCCTTTCGGTAAGTAAAGTATTAGTTTCCTGGGCATGACAATGCACATTTGTAACTGCAGCACTACGGAGGCAGAGGCAAATGGATCTCCATGAGTTCAAGACCAGCACTGGCTACATAGTGAGAGCTTGTCTCAAAAAATCTTTAGTGGGACATACTTATTTTGATGTAGAGAAGGCATAGAATCACAAAAACTAACTTATATATAGGTAGTGAACTTTCTCTTCTTTCTTTCTTTCTTTCTTTCTTTCTTTCTTTCTTTCTTTCTTTCTTTCTTTCTTTCTTTCTTTCTTTCTTTCTTCAAGACAGTTTTTCTCTGTGTAGCCCTGGCAGTCCTGAAACTTGTTCTGTAGTCCAGGGTGGCCTTGAATTCAGAGATTTACCTGTCTCTGCCTCCTGAGTGCTGGGATTAAAGGGGTGAACCACTCATTGTGGGTACTACTAGGAAGAACAAATGATGGCCTTTAAGGAGTTAACAGAAACTTTGAGATTTTATAGACAAAGGGAAGCAAAGCAGGAGCTGTAAGCTTGTTCAGGCAGAGGTGTCGATTATAGCCCTGATTCTTCAGCAGGTTCAGGGGAACTTAGTTCTCATGGGGTAATGACTGTTGCTCAGGGTGCAGCCTTGATATCACAGTTGTCACCCTCATTCAGAGCATGACGTCACCCTGGGGCTATTTGCAAGGCTTGCTGTAGCATAAGAGTAGTTTCAGTTTCTTTCCATAAAATATTGGTCAGTCCTGTCCTTCCTGGAATCCAACCTCTTACCAGGAGAAAGTGACTCAGGAGAAAAGAATGCTAAAGAGGCAAACATAGAGTTAGTTAAGCCCATGGCTGGTCCCTTTTCCACATTTAGAATGATATATACACTTTAAACTTGATTTTTTTCAGTTGTTTTCTCTCTATATATTCATTACTTTCATTATCTTGATATGCTTTGCCTTCACTTTTATTACAAATAATACCACATAAATATCTCTCATTTCATATGTTACTAATCTTAGCATGGAATTGCTAATAATAGTATGGGTTAGAAGATATGTACATAAATACATTTAAATTTAGTTTTATCACAAACTTTGATACCATAAATAATATATATAACAAATTTTTAAACTTTAAAGAATATTAATATCATAGTTATATACCTATGCTTTTCAGTTTCTTTAAAAAGAATTACTATCTATCTTTTTTATTTTTATTATTTTTTGAGACTATAATATAAATCTCACCATTTCTCCCTTCTATTTCCTGTCTCCAAACCCTCCCATACACCTCTCCTTGCCTTCTCAGATTCATGGGCTCTTTTTTTCATTAATTGTTATTATCAGCCTATATGTACATGTGTATCGTATGTGTTTCTACATATAGCCTTCTCAGTCTGCATCTGTTTCTTGTATGTAAGTTTTTATTTGGTAACTGGCAGCTGTGTGTAAGGTGGAGGCCTGGTCTCTGTCCTTTATCAGCTCGTGCTTAGGCAGGCAATGTTGATTGAACTTTATGAACCTCTGCCCTTCCTCAGAGACAACTCTCACAGCAAACCCTGTGGTCTTCTGACTCTTACAACCTTTCTGGCCTTTTTTCTGCACTGTTCCCTTAGCCTTAGATGTAGGAGTTGTTTTTGTAGATGTATCCGTTGGACAGGTTTCCACAACTCTGCAGGTGGATTGGTTCTGTTTTTCTATAATTGTCTCTGTCTGTTGCAAAGAGCAGTTTCCTTAATAAGGCATGAGGACTGCACTTATCTGTGGATATAAGAACAAATATTTAGAATGTAGTTAGGGATTATTCTGATTTAGTAAAGTGGTGGTTCTTGGTTCTTCTCCAAGATCCGTGATTTCATTAGCCTTGGGTAGTTGGCTAGGTTACCAGTTCCAGGCATGATTTTTATTTTGTTGAACGGGTCTTAAGTCCAAATAGAGGGCAGCTGGCTACTGCCAAAGGACCCTGAAAGCTCTGCTGGTGGCAGAGAAATGAACTGCAAGAGTCAAGAAGGAACCCTGGTTCAGCACGACTTAGTTAGCCAAGTTGGGTCAAACTTCTGGAGTCTGATCCAAGTACTTTATTTTTGACATATTTAAGCACAGTACAACTTTGAGAAAAGATTTCCTCATGACAGTAATTACAATAAAGCTTAGGGCATGATTATATCAAAACTCCTTTACAAAGCACATATCTTTTGCAAAGTACCTGTGATCTCTTCCACAAGAATTGTTCTAGTGACTAAGAAACAATATTCGGAATAAGAGTTGTGGTGGTTTGAAAGAGAATGGTCCCCAAAGGGAGTGGCACTATTAGGAGGTGTGGCTTTGCTGGAATAGGTAAGGGTTTATTGGAGGAAATTTGTCACTGTGGGGGATGGGCTTTGAGGTCTCCTATGCTCAAGCTATACCCAGTGACCTGATTCACTTCCTGTTGCTTATGGATCAAGATGTAGAACCATCGGCTCCTTCTCTAGCACCGTGTCTGCCTGCACCCACCATATCGCACCATGATAATAATGAACTAAACTTCTAAAACTGTAACCTAACACAATTAAATGTTTTCCTTTATAAGAGTCGCCATGGCCATGGTATCTCTTCATAGCACAGAAACCCTAAGACAGAAGTTGGTACCAGGGACTAGGATATTTCTGTGATAGGTCTGACAATGCTTTTGTTTGAAGGAATATGGACCTTGGGACTGTGGATTAGAAAAACAGTTGAATGCTTTAAGTGCTACTTAATGGGCCATCCTAGTGGGAGGATGGGAGACAGTGGTGCTGAGTGTGATTTGATGAACTGTAAGTGTCTTGCTCAAGAGGTTTCAGAGAAGAATTTTAGAACGCTGCCTACAGATCATTCTTGTATTATTTTGGTGAAGAAAGTGGCTGCTTTTTGCCTTTGGCTAAAGAGTCTAAAGTGAAGAGTTTTGGATTAATTCCATTGGCAGAAGAAAATCTCAAAACTGCCTAGTATAGACTCTGTTTTATGTTTATTAGTGTTAACTTTAATGAAGATATATAATAAAAAGGAGCAAGCTGAACAAAGAAAAAAATTAAAAAATGTAAAATTTGAGGAGAAAAGGAGCATCAGGTAGTGAAATGGAGCTAACTCCTGTGTTCAAGGAGATAAACAGATTAAGAAATGGAATAAAGGGAATAGTGACCTCAGGGCAAGATCCCACCCAGCTAAATTTCCAACTTGTAAAAAGGGATTAAAGAAAAGCTTAGATTTAGGTGTGGTGGTGCACGCCTTTAATCCTAGCCCTAGGAAGGCAGAGATTGGTAGATCTCTGAGTTTGGGGTTAGCCTGGTCTATAGAGCAAGTTCTAGAACAGCCAAGCTTAGGCAGTGAGGGAAACTACTGAAAACAGAAAGCTGGTGAAGATGTAATTGAACAAGTGAGCCATGCTCCAGACCCAGCAAGCAGCAGAACTTGGCCCCTTTGACCACGTGGAGCTGACGTTGGTGTCAAGGGGCAACTAAGGAAAGCTGCTGAGGCCAGGTATGTGTCATGGCTGTCCCCGAAAGGAAGCCTAGAGAGGCCATTATATGAAGCTGTGAAGGTGAAGCCTGGGTTGCCTTGGAGACCCCAAGATGTTGGAGATGCCAGAACTGTTGGGATACCTGCTGAGGAGACCTGCTAACAGGGAGTAGAACCAGCACAAGAGAGAGAAGTGTGTTATAATCAATAAAGCTGAAAGAAGTTGGAGATTTGAAGACTGTTTTGACATCAGACTTGGAGATGCAGAGTTTGGAGTTTGCCTACCTGGGTTTTGGTCTTGCTTTGGTATAGTATTTCCTCACTATGCTCCACATATCATCCTCTGCAAGACTAGGGCTGGGTAGGTAGTGGTAGAATGATTGCCTGTTTACAGGAATACATGAAAATGGAGAAAAATAGCAGAAAAACTAAAAAATAACAACAAAATTCTTGAAGAGAATCCACCTAATTCTCACTGTAGCTCTTTTCTGTTGCTCCAGGGAGGGCATCAGTTCTATATATGTGCATGTTAAGCAAGAGCTCTATCGCTGAGTTGCACACAGCCTCTGTGCATCTTCCAGCTTGTACCCATAGGTCTAGGGGCAAAGAGAGTCAACAACATGTGCCAAGGGAGTGGACAGTTTTACTTTTCTTTGTGTTGCATATTTACATAGCTATGTGCTCCAAAATGTTATATTATCTAATCAGTCTGTGATAATCTCACTTTAGAACACTTGTCTTAAATCATAATATTACCTATAATAAAATTAGGTATACATTATATTTTTTGATACAGGGTTTCTCTATAGCTTTGGAGCCTGTTCTAGAACTCTGTAGACCAGGCTGGTCTCAAACTCACAGAGATCTACCTGCCTCTGCCTCCCGAGCACTGGGATTAAAGGTGTGAGCCACCACCACCTGACTTCGTTATATTTCTTAAGCAATAGACTGATTTAAAAACAATGAGTTGGTTAATGACAATAACAACTCTGAGTGGGATAAGATCAGGAAATGTCAGTGTGACTTGGAGGCTTTTATTTCCTCTTTAATGTCTTCAAGTAACTCATAGCATTTAGATTCAGCTTTGCTTCTGTTAGGTGGACACAGCCTGAATATTTCTTCTCTTTCTCTGTTTTAGGTATTATAGTTTTTCATAGTTTGAGATCTATAAATACTTCTTCATGTGGTCTTTTTTGGTCTTGTGTTCTTATCCATGAAATCAGATGATGAAAAGGAAGTGGTGGAGCCGGAGGGGGACAAGAAGGAAAAGAGAAAGGATCAGAGTCCAGATTTATTGTTCGTGTTATTTGAAAAGGCACCATTTCTCAGAATCTAAGTCCTCTCTGGTGGGAAACTCCCAGGGTAGCTTCCTCCAGGAGTATCCCAGATTTGCCTTCACAGCCTGGAAACCCCCAACTGCAATGGGTGTTTTTTCTGCTCTTTCCTTCTTTTGGAGGCAACAATAATATGACTGGAAGCCAAGGACTACAGTATCAGAGATGAGTACTGGAATCTTACTGACTAGCTAGTACTTGAATGACTCTAGTGGGTTTGTGTTATTTATCCCTAATGATACCAATACGTCAGCACAATATGGAAGCAACAAATGAGATCATGTTTAATAATCATATGCAAGTTTCTGAAACATAAATTCTCACTAAATATTACTTTTTGTTATTAGTTTACTAATTTATTCACACACTATATATTTATTAAGCATCTTTCTGTGCCAGATAAGCAGGGCATAAAAGTGAACTAGAACACAATCGTGGTCTTCATGAGCTCACTGGGGATGTTAGACAAGCAGATGATCCTATTGCTAGATGAATAGGCTTCTAAAGACTTTAGAAGCAAGAATGGGAGGTAACCCAGAACTGGACGGAAGGAGCAGGGTCTCCTGGCCCTAATAAGAGCTTCAGTGTACTTTTCATTAGGATTTCAAAATATTTGAGTCAGCTTTTGAATTGCCCTACTATATACAGGTACTCTGTAAATCCAAGTTATTCAGAATGGAACCTTTTAGAATAAAATGAAATGATCTTTCAGTAGGAGAAGGGGAATGATCCCACTCCTAACTAAGAAGCTATATGCAATTGACACTGCCCAATAAAAAGAAAAATCAGTTTTCTCCGACGGAGTCTCATTGGGCAAATTAACCATACTTTAGGGCAGGCAGGCCCCATACTCAGAAGTAGTTTGCTCACACAAAACTAACTCATTGGTACTTTTGTGGACTTTTTGTTTCATTTTGCTTTATTTTGGCATATTCTGTTCCATTGGTCTTTTGCTCATTTGCTTTGATTCTTGTTTTTGTGAGTGTGTGTGTATTATGTATGTGAGTATATTTTTTGAGAGACATGCAAATAGAGAAAGAACACAAAGTTGGATGGGTAGGGAGGTGAGGAGGAGGATTTGGGAGGAAGTGAGGGAAGGTTTCTCTTATGATCAAAAAAAAAAGAAAGAGAAATTTCAGTGGGTGAAGGTATAGTACATAGCCTCGGCAAACACAGAAAACACAGGGAATCACTTTGAAATTTTACAGAATTCTTTGAAAAAAGCACTTTTAATAAACAATTTTGAAAATTTATTCCATGGAATGTCCTGAGAATTCAGTGACAAACTTGGCATATTAGGAGTGAATGAGTAAGTTTCCTGAGGACACAGAGCTCAGTCCCATTCTTGATCTTGTTCAAGGGAATGAGTGGGACCTTCATGAGTCTCTGAGCTCAAGGAGAAGGGGGTATCCAAGAACCACAGTGGGGAAACCCAGGAACTGTGGTGTGCGTGTGGAAAAAGATGGAAGTCAGAATTTAACTATGGGTTTTGGATTGTTCTCAAGTAGAATGTTTGATTTGCAGGTCCTGAGTCAGGGTTGACAATGTATTAGAGGTTCAAGAACCAAGAACCCAAAGAGTGTGTGTGTTTAAAATTTTATAAGCAAGGTTTGTTTTGAGGTAGGGAGACATTAGGAATGGCCTACAATTATCTAATTTTATAGACCTATGTTAAAAGAGGGTAGCATATTTCCATGCAGTAATGTATGTAGCAAGTGGTACCCCAGGACACCAGGTCATGACTCTGCAATCCAGGCTCATTTTCTCCTGTATCTCATGCATGTGGGTTTCATAAGTCTTCCCCTTTAGTGGGAAAAGGCTCCTGACAGTCTGGTCAGTCAGCACCAATCCTACCTGTCCCGTCTGGGTATCTGTGTTCTTAGAGAGGCCTGGTACTCTTAACCACAGTGAGAGAGGGCTACCAAGCATCATGAATTATCAAGCCAATGAAGGTCTAGGTTAGTGAATGGGCAGTAATAAGGCAGGGTTAGGAACCCTTACTATAGAGGGGTTATTTTATGTTCAGAATCTGGAGTAAAGATCGAAAGGTTAAAGGGAGAAGTCTGTGTACAAAGTGTTCACTACTAACTCCACCCCAGTGAAAGTGAAAGGAAATTCTTGAGAACAAAGGTTGTTGCTAAATTGGACAATGCAGCAGTCTTGGGGATTTCCAACCCAGCTACTCACATATAAGCAGACCCGAGGACTCTTTTCTCACTCAGCTTCTGATTGCAGACATGGCTTCCTGCATCTGTGTAAGTTGGGGTCTGGTAAAAGAATGGGAAGGGAAGTATTTCCATGCTTTGGGAATATAGTTCCACAGTGCAGGAGGGGTCAATGCCTGGAAGGTGAGGGGGTTGGGTGGGCACCATTTAGGAGACAAGGCAGACATTGATGATTGTACAACAGAAGGAGGTACTCTAGAGAGAGGTTGGTCATTTGGCTTATTCAACATTTATAATATTTTATGTATATATTTATTATGTGAGTGCATGTATACGCAGGGTCAGGGTCAAAAGATAATCGGCCAGAGTCAGTTCTGTCCCTCTCCCACCTAGGTCATAGGGGCCAAACTCAGGTGGTGAGGCTCGGTTGGCAAGGACCTTTACCAGATAAGCTATTTTGTCAGCCAAACTTGAAAGAAATGGTAGGGCATTGTGCTTCAACAAGGCTCGCAAGATGTGAAATTAGGGAAATAATTCAGAGTTCTCAACTTCAAGCTTCTCTCTCTTTTCAAAGAAAAATTTCACAAATCTCATTTGTTTTAATTTATCAGTGATCAAACACATTACCTTAAACAAAATATGTCCTCATGAAGAGAACCTGTAACCAGGGCAGTACCCAACAAGGATGAAACCTTCACTGAAGGAGCGTCTGAAACATCCAGGTTGGGAAAGTGATTTTGAATGAAAAAATCAGGTTTGCAGACCTGATTTTTCCCCATCTTCCAGAATTCTGCAGTCAATGACGTTAAACTTAGCTATACTTCCTATCTTCCGTGATTGGGATTCTGGTCTAATTAAAAGAGGATATCATGTTCTATAACAATAGTCATAAAAATACAAAATCACAGTTTAACAACATTAAACACAGCATCACCACAACATGGGCATTATCAGAAATTAACGGGGACATTAATAAGAACATAACAGCGTGGAGATAATGACTTAATCAGGGTTTGTTCTGAATTAGTCACAGAGAGTAAAGCATAGCTGAGAGTATCCTATGAGGTTGCCAAATCTTGAAAATCTGTTTTGGAGTTGTGTATATCTTTTGAAGCCCTGTAGTGTCTTTACTTTTAATATCTGGCTTAGGAAAGGCAAGTTAATAAGGTAGGAAATTGGTATTTAGATTGGAGATATATTAGATACATATCTCAAGATGAATGAGACTAATGTTCTAATTTGTGTTATAATATGGGAATTAAACAAAAGTTTCAAGAGAGGGGGAGCTGCAGATGGTTGGGTAGGAGCTGGAGGGCCAAGCAGACAGAACAATTGAGTTGAGGAGTAGGTGTGGAAAGGTAGCAAGCATCCTAGCTGACTGTCTCGGCTTTCTTTGCTTAGATTGTCCATTCTGAGCAATGGCCATCAATGACCTTTGACGCCACTGAGAGTGACAAAGTGAAGAAGATAAACGAACATATCAGATCCAAAACCAAGGTTTCTGTGCAGGACCAGGTCCTTCTGCTAGGCTCCAAGATCCTCAAGCCCCAGAGAAAGCTGTCATCTTACGGCATTGACAAGGAAACAACCATCCACCTCACCCTGAAGGTGGTGAAGCCCAGCGATGAAGAGCTGCCCTTGTTTCTGGTGGAGTCAAGCAATGAGGGGCAAAGGCACCTTCTCCAAGTTCGAAGATCCAGTTCAGTGGCCCAGGTGAAAGAGATGATCGAGAGTGTGACCACCGTGAGCCCCAAGACTCAGATTGTGACTTGCAATGGAAAGAGGCTGGAAGATGGAAAGATCATGGCTGACTACAACATCAGGAAGGGCAGTTTGCTCTTCCTGACAAGGCACTGCATTGCGGGGTGACTATGTGGATGGGGTGATGAGAGGATCCAAGCCCACTTCCTTTAGCTCTTACCAATCACATCCTTTGATGACTTCCAAAAACTAATGAGAATGAAATAAAGATTGGAGATGAGTGGGGTGGATTTAAAATATTTGTCAAGTCTGTGATTATTTGTTTCTGACATAGTTCATTGTGTGACAGGATTGCTGCCAAATGAAGAAACTGAAAGGTTATTTTGGGTGTGGTGGTATACACTTTATTTCAGGATTTGGGGGGCAGGGACAGGTGGATCAATGAATAATTGTTGAACCAAATTGAGTTCTACTTATAGAGATTAGAGAAGTAATGTGTTATGATTTTTTTTAAAAACCCCAACAGGATCACAGACTACTAAATGATTTAGAAATGCATTCAATCACCATCCCCTCTTCTTATTTAAAGATAATTGGCATGGAATAAAATCTAGTTCCTCCTCCACCTAATACCTAACAAAATGTTCATCTCTGGGTAAGGAAGGGAAGGGGTTAACTTCTGGTTTCTTCTGACTGATAGAGCTTCCTTTGTCTTAGGATACCTTTCTCCATCTTCCGTCTATTTGCTCTTCTGTCTCTCTCCTGGTCACATGCAGGTTTTTCTCACAGCCTGACCATGGCTGCCTTTACCTTCACCAATTCTAGTCCCTTCTCTTTTAAAACTAGTTCACAAGCCATATCCTGCAGATGGGATGATTCCCCGCGTAACCAGGCCTGACACAATTGCCTTATACTTGCAAATTTTCCTTGTTCTGTGGTGGACACTGGTTACCTGGCTAGTTCTGTATTAGCTGGGTTGGCTCCCCAAGAAGGGAAACCACATCCTGTTTCTGGAAGCTCTCTATGTAAGGTAAGGCACCTGGCCTCCTTGTTAACTCGAGGGACTCCACCTTCTGGCTGAGGCTATGGGATTTTTCATGGTCTTTTGTAAGGAAGACTAAAGGTCAGCACCAGGGTGTTCATCATCTTATCTCCGTGTGAATTCTTCAAGGGTGGTTACAAAGTCTCCCGAGGATGAGGATGGGCCCCTCCTTCATCATGCTTCCCTTCTGTAGAAAGTCTCTTAAGATACATTTACCCCATCACTATATATGTGTGTTTATGTATTTCAGGGATTTCCCTCTCAAGAATCCAAACCTTAGTCGGTAAGAGGAAGAGATCTCTCCCTCTTACTAACCCTGAACTCCTCTAGGACAAAATTTGCAGATTCTTATGCAAAGGCAGACATTATGGACATCCTAGTTCCTGCGCCTTTCTTAGTCCTCTCAGTGCGGGACCTGCAGCCTCCCCAGACTTCCCAAGAACCTCAGCGCCGCCCCCTTCACTTCTTTGTTGCGCAGTGTGTAGATGAGGGGATTTAGCGCGGGTGTGACTACCGTATAGAAGAGCGAGACGAACTTGCCGCGGCCCTGGTTGTAACTATGTGTAGGTTGCAGGTAGGTGTAGGTGGCCGAGCCGTAGAATAGGCAGACGGCTGTCAAGTGAGAGCCACATGTGCTCGCTGCTTTCCGCCGGCCCGCGCGGGAGCGCATACCCCAGACCGCGCGGCCCACGGCGGTGTAGGAGGCCAGGATGACTGCAGAAGGCACCAACAGGATGACCACCCGCGCGGCGAACATCTGGCGCTCGGTGGCGCTGCGGCCGCCACGGCAGGCTAGCTGCAGCAGCGCGGGCAGTTCGCAGATGAAGTGGTCCAGACGGCGGGCCGCGCAGAGCGGACGCACGGCCAGCAGGGCGGTCTGCGCTGCGGAGTTGGCCAGGCCACCAAGCCAGGAGGCGCTGGCCAGAGCGCGGCACAAGCGCGGTGAGGCGAGGGCGGCGTAGCGCAGCGGGTGGCAAACCGCAGCCGCGCGATCCAGCGCCATAACCGCCAGCAGCACGCACTCGGCGGAGCCCAGGGCCAGAGATGCGCACAGCTGCGCCATGCACCCGCCGCGCGGTAGCTGCAGCACGGGGCCGCACAGGCTGACCAGCAGCGGCGGCACCACACTGGTGGTGAAGCCCACATCCACCAAGGCCAAATGGCAAAGGAAGTAGTACATGGGTGTGTGCAGGCGCGGGTCGCGAATGGCCAGCAGCACCAACGCCGCGTTGCCGGTCAGCGTTAGTAGGTAGCAAAGTAGGACCAGCGCGAAGAGGACGGGTTCCAGCGAGGGCCAGTCTGTGAAACCCAGCAGCAGGAAGCGCTCCGCTGAGCTGTGGTTAGCCTGAGAGGAAACTCCAAGAAGGTTCGGAAGGATGAGACAAAGAAATTTAATGCTAGTGGGCTTAGTGATTCAGGCCTTGCGCTCAGCAGGCAGAGCCTGGAAATCTTGGTGAGTCTGAGCTGAGGCCAGCCTGGTCTACATAGTGAGCTCCAGGTCAGAGAGCTACACAGTGAGACCCTTCCTTCTTGCTATCCACAACAAGCAAGAGTTCCCAATGTGGGATAAACAGGGTAAGAGAGAAAAGCCCATGCCCAAATTTTAGTTTCATTACATAGCCCCATGCCAGTATTCCTTCACAAGTGCCTTCAAGGGAGATAATGCCTCTGTTTAACAGATGAACCAGCTGAAATTTTAGAAAATCAAGTTGTCCTAAGTCTATTGCTAATCAGGTCTGTCTCCCTCGCTCTGGCTGCACTTCCAGGAAATCAAAGAAGAGATTCAGTGTCTCTGCCAAGGGCAGCTATGAAGATACTGAAAGACGTATTCCACTCTGATCTTTCCTCCCCCATTTTCCTTAAAAATGTGCACCGTCTAAAAGTCAAGTCTGAATGAGACTAGATGGAGCAACATTGCCCCCTTTTTTGTTTGTTTGTTTATGCAACAGTTAAAGCTGAAGGTAGGAGAATCACGTTTCACAGGTGAACCTAACTCTGCTCCATATGCAAACCAAAGTGGAAGTGCTTCGTGAAAATGTCTATTATATAAAAACAGAATGTAATCTCAGCCAGTTAGGAGCAGCCGACAGACATACGTAGCTATAGACTTTCCACTGGAATAGACCAAATATGATAACTGTAGTCATCAAATGTTTTCTTGTACTTGATCCCCCTTCCCTCTCTTTCTTCCTTCCTCCCTGTTTCCTTTCTTCCCATCCTGCCTGCCCCCTCTCTCCATCCATTTCTTTCTCTCACAGGGTCTCATGAAGCTCGGCCTTCATTCTGTTTGTAGCAGAGGATGATCTTGGACTCCTGACCCCCTTGTGTCCAGCTCCAGAGTGCTGGACACAAGCGTGTGCTACCATGTCCAGTCTCCAAGCAAATGTTTCTTTGTTTCACTTTGTTCATCCTGTAAAAATGCTCCCTTTGTTTTCCCACTGTGGCTCACTTAACCATTTCCACCTGATCCAGGAACAACTGTTTACTCAGATAAACTCTTTAAAAAAGTTTATTGTGTTTCACTTTTTCTCCCTTTGGACTGAGAATTGAATCCTGGGCCTTGTGCATGCTAAGCGTATGCTGAGCTATACTCATGAGCTTGATTTTTGTTATTTAATCTGTGGAGACTACTTATGAAGCACAGGACCTCCAGCTGTAAATGTGGCACTCAGGATCATCACGGCCTAGCCTAGTGGAGAAAGCACTTCCCATAACAGTGAAAATGAGAAGCTTTAGTCCTAGCAAGCACAGCCACCTCTAGTTGTTGTTTGGAATACAGAATTCCTTTCATGTCATTCTGCCTTTATTTTGTCATGTGCAAGTGGGGGAGTTTGAAGTGGGTGATTTCTTGGGTCTATCCTGGGCTTTCCTGTCAATCATTTCTCAAACAAATTTAAAAGAAATGCAAGAAACCAAGATAACCTCATGTCAACCATTTCTCAAACAAATTTAAAAGAAATATAAGAATTAAAGAGAACCTAATTTTCAAGGTTCTAGTTATTAATGCTGAATCCAATATCTGGTCATATCATGGTTGATGGAATGAATAAAATTTACATAGAAATCTTCCTATGCATGTTTCCTGACAGATTATTATATATGTAACTTATAAACACACTGATTTTAATTTTTAAAAAAGTCACAATCCTCTTGGTTAGCAAGATGGCTCACCAGGAGGTGGCACTTGCTGTCTAATGGCCTGAGTTTCATCCCTGAGACCCAAGTAGTGGAAGAACACCGACTTCTTCAAGCTGTCCTCCACACGTATGATGGGGCATGCATCCTCATCCCCAGTTGATGCTGACACATCTGTCAATCACAACCTTTTACATATTTTTTTAAGGAACTAATCCCTCTCCTAATAAAACACTTTGCTTATCCTTATCAGGCAGAACAAGTTTTAATGTGAATAAGAACAAGGTTCAGGACCCAGATTCCTTAGGTTTGAGCCTTGATTGATTCTGCTACTTCCTAGATGATAGCTGTGCTTAACCCCTCTGTGCCCCTGGGTTAGACACACACAGTGCTTTGACCAGTGCCTGGCATGCAGTAGGTGAGTGCTAATTGTTATCACCCTGTCTTTTACCAGCATATATTTTTTCTTTGTTTGATATATTTTTTGGTGTTGGAAATTGAACCCAGATCATCATGCATGTGGAATATATATATGTGTATATATATATATATGTATTGTGTGTGTGTGTGTGTGTGTGTGTGTGTGTATCCCTGGCCTTGAAAATAGTTTTATTTTTCAAGACAAAGTCTCACCATATAACCTAAGTGGCCTCTAACTTCAAATTGTTCTGCTTTTGCCTCCTGAGTGATGAGATTACAGGTGTGTGTTTTTGGATTGCTCCTTTTCCAGGAAATGCGTGGGGACAGAATTGGTGTAAAACTTCATTTTCCTTTCATATATTAACTTTAATATTTTCTTGATTATAAATTAGGCAGTGGTCTTACGTTACAGAGCAGAGTAGGGAGGGGATTAAAATTGAACATGTCCACAGTCACATTGTTTGTAAATAATTTATAAGATTTTGGCTCAAACCTGACTAACTCCAAGCTCTTCAGTTCTATAGGCTATATTATGCCAGACTGCAGAAGATTAAAAGACAGGCAAAGCTCATCTTTATTTCTAGACAACTTTGCCACATTGGGGCTGAACTGAACATGGATAAAATATAAGACATGACACTTAACCTTGTGAAGTAGTGGTGGCTAGAGGTGTTGAATTACAAAAAATCAAATTCTTCAGCATTGTGATTTCATAACCATGTACTAGGACAGCGAGGCAAATTCTAAAATATTAACCTTTAGACATGCCACCTCATGAAAACAGGTACACACTAATAAAATTTCACATATAATCTTTATGTTATACACAAATCCCCAAGAACACAGTTCTTACACACACACACACACACACACACACACACACACACACACACATCCCACTGATGATTTTTCAGAAGGCAAATCTATTATAGATAATGTCTTTAAACCTTCCTTGACTTTCCAGAACGTGACCCTGAATTGCAAAACCATTTATTCTTAGAGCAATGTAACAGACTTACCTTCATGTCTACCTCTGGCCCTGTTTTTAGACCTCGAATTTATGCTGGTGTCTTGCTCGTGTTCTGGATTCCCTGGGTTTGAAATGACAGAGGGAAAGATTAACAAAAGACCCAAATATTTGACTATATTGGTTGCTGGAATGAGTACCTGAGATCAGAGCCAGATGCCCCAGGTTGAAGACAAGGGGTGGGTGCCATTCTGTTCAGCAGAGAGAAGATGCCTAAATTTGTGGAATTGTGGTACTGAGGCAGAAATGGGGGCTTTACTGGAGAGTTCTGTAAGGGGCACAAACAGGTCGAATGCTTGTCTTATGGTGGCCAATTAACCTTAGGTAGAGATTGTACCGAAAATATTCTAAAATCTAATGGGAGAGAGAAAAATGAAGGATATTGACACCTTCTCTCACTAGAGAAGAAACAAGAACCTACTTTCCCTCCTCCTTAGAAGAGGGGTTGAGGTGCTGGGGAGCCTGGTCCCACTCCCATCATTAGCCCTTTCTGTGGAGGTGTCCAGAGAGACATTCCCCAAGGTGATGGGGAGGGAATCCTGGAGAGACTATCCCTTCAGGGTACCGGTCTCTAGCAGGCTCTGGAGGCTAGAGGCCCTCATAATTTCCTCTTCCTGTTATTTCTAGTCATTCGTTGATTGACCTCCTGACTCTCAGCAAATCTTTGTTATGTCTTAAAGCAGCCCTAATCTATGGGGACACTGCAGATTTAAGTCACAAATGAACAACATTTTAATATATAGCCCAAGCTGCCAAGTGCCGTGATTACTGGCATTGTTCCTCTCATCAATATCATCCTCAGCTGGACAATGGTTTTTATCACCTGCTACCACTGTGGTTGCTGTTAACCCTTCCATCCCTTCGGCTCTTCTTTATCCCTGAATATATTATGTTTGGCTCACTCTTTACTCTTACTATAAATCTTAGTAAATAACTATCCCCCTGAATCAAAACTTGTCCCCTTCCCCTTCCATTTCCCTCTTCAGTGATTTGCTGCAGTTCCTCAACTTCTTCAAGTCTCCACGTCTCCACCCTGCCCAGGTTATAATTACTTCTTTGGGGCCAGCAGGACTGACATGGTGGAAGGAGAGAACCGACTCCTGCCGCTTGTCCTCTGACTTCCACAGTGAGACGTAGCATACACACACCCATACCTCACTACCACTGCACACACAAAACAAATGGAATAAAACGTTTAAAAAATAGTAGTTACCTTTTTGTAAACTCTAAGCAATATTTTCACTTTTTGATATTTTCTTGGTTAAATTACTACCATATTTAAATTAAACCCTAATTTGATCCATTACCTATGCTTGTTTGGTTGATAGTGAATGGAGAGAAACTGAGAGGTTTCACTTCATCCTGACAACTGACTGCGAAGGGCAGGGGCAAAAGCTATCCAGTAATGTGTGTGTGTGTGTGTGTGTGTGTGTGTGTGTGTGTGTACATGTCTATATGTAGTGTAGTTGTTTTTTTTCCTTTAGATTGGACTATCCCCTTATGGAGGATACAGGGAAACTCAACAAGGCTCATAAAATTTACAAGCATCAAAAAGCCACATCTGGAGGCTATGTGGGCAGTAGGCTTGGTAAGGATGGGAGACTCCTTGGTGATGCAGCTGTCCCAAAGGTGTATAGGGGACTTCTGTGAGTCCTTAATCCATGTTCAGGTGGGTTTTTCTGTGGTGCCGGAGTCACCCATAACCCTGTAAATAACCCCAGCAAGGGGCATTGCTTCAGTAAACTTCACTTGGGTGGAAGAATTTCTTTGGACTGTTGTTATTCTTTCTATCTGGGGTGAATAAAATAGAGCACCTAAGAAAAACTATGGAATGAACTGTTGCTCAAATAAGGATGGAAGAAAACCAAACATGAGTTGCTTGGCTTCTACCATGGTAAGACAGGCAACTGAAGCTGATCCATCCAAGGGCGGAGCGTCCTTGAGGGGACCTCAAAGGTTGTTTTTTATTTTATATGGTATAATATGTCATGCTTTTTGATAACTGGGATATACCACATGTACAAGGATGTCCCTAAATAGTTAATGGGCTACAGAATATGTTACTGTCTTAGTTACTTTTATATTGCTGTGACAAAACACCATGACCAAAGGCAGCATTTAAAAAAAGTTAACTGGTGGCTCACAGTCTCGGAGGCCATAATGGCAGGGATCATGGCAGCAGGCAGACTGGCTTGGAACTAGAACAGTAGTTGAGAGCTTATATCCTGATCCACAAGTAGGGGAGTGGGGCGAGAAGGAGAGGAACTGGGAAATGGCATGGGCTTTTGTAACCTTGACGCCCACCCCCAGTGACACACCAACAAGGCTATGGTTCCTAACCCTTCCCAAGTAGTTTCATTGACCAAACATTCAAATATCTGAGCTTATGGGGGCCATTTTCATTTAAACCACCACAGTTACCATCCTTGAAAGTCAGGCTGTGATGTGACTACTTAGAGTCTACTGTGGTTGTTAAGACTAGCAACTGAGGTTGACCTATCTGTCTAGAAAGAACCCACCCATGTGAGGAAGGAATTATAATGTGAAAACAGGGATGATAAGATAGGCATATTGTCCAGTCATGCTAACATTTCTGGCCAGCAGGCTTTGAGGAAGAGAACAAGTTAGGTCTGTGGTAAGAGCCTTGCATGGGATCCAAAACCTTGGAACTTGTGGCCGAGTTAGACAGTAAGAAGAGAGAAGGCACAGAAAAGTGACAGGAAACATATCTGACGCTCAACCACTAATACACAGGGTGGCAAAAATCTATGATTCAGAATGCAGACAGGGCCTTGGTAATGACTCAGAAGAGGAAGCTTGTTTTCTGTCAACTACCAAACCTTCAACTTTCAGTTAAGAATCCTGGATATGGTGGACTCCAGTGATAACGGACATGGAGATTTCATTCTATTTGTACTTTGTTCTTTTTATGGGGGGTGAGGGGTGGGATCTGGTACTGGATCATGGGCCCAGCATCTTAAGATGCTGCAGCTTGAAGAGAGACTAGATTTCCTTTCTCTAAGGCTCAGAAACATTGCAGAGATAGAAAGAATCTAAGAGCCAGAGAATGGGAAGGAATGCTGCGAAATTCTCTTTTCTGGACATCACCTGGCTGCCACACTTATGAAATCACAGCAGTGGGGATGACAAGACCTGCAGAAGACTGGGCCTAGTAACACTCCTTGATGAAAGGAGTGGCTCATGAAACCCCACCCCACCCTGAGGAGTTACAGGCAGCTGACAGAGGAGGGAAGTCACATTCCATAGCACTGTAGCTACTGGTAAGTTGCCCTGGTTCCAGTAATAGGTCCTTACCTATGTTCACACAAGTGACTGTAATTAAATGTGATAAAGTGTGCACACATGAGAAAGACATGAGGACTGGAGAGATAGCCCAGCAGTTAAGAGCACTGGTAGCTTTTCCAGAGAACCTGAGTTCTATTCCCAGTACCCAAGTGGTGGCTAACAACTGTCTATAACCCCAGTCCCAGGGGATCTGACAGCTTCTTCTGGCCTCTGCAAGCGTGTGACACACAGACGTAAAAATAGAGAAAATACTCATAAACATTAACTAAGTAAATAAATAAAAAGAGAAGAAAAAGTATTTGGTAAGAGGGGCATAAGAGAGGATAATGGAAGGGAATGAATTCAAAGTACATTATAAGAAACGGAAAGACAAAAAATAGAGACCAGATTTGGTGATATTAGAGTGATCTGGTCACACTTCCCTGCAGCCCCAGGCCCGTTTCTCTCTATCATTCCTGCTTCAGCAAGGGCAACCCCTGCTTTATGAGCCCCAGGTACAGTAATAATCCTGGTCCTTGTTTTTTCTGCCTTCCTGATTTCTAGCATGTAGCAACCCAAATAAAATAGGAGCTTGTAGCAAAGCCATATATTACCTTAGATCACCCACCCTCTCTAGAAACCTATAGGTTAACCTATAGTAAAGAACTCTCTTTAGTTGTGATTCTGAAGAAACCCCTTTTGCAGTGACTAATGTTACTAAACTGTCCTTTCTACCTGAAATAATCTCAGCTCCTATTTTATACCAACCTGGAACAGAATGCTTTGGTCATTTAAAACATCTGAGTGATCAGAAAATTAAAACCGAACAGAAGCATTTCTTGTCTTCTGTGGGACCTAGGCAGACAAGAAACAGGAAAGAGTAATGAGCAGGAGAGGGCTGTAAGGGCCACGTCTTCTTCTTCAGAGCTTAGAGTTTCAGTGGAGGGAGTCTCAGGTGGCCATAAGGCCCGAGTGAACCGTCTCTCAGCCTTTCACCTGGAGACAGTCTTCCTGGGATGCAGTTCCTCTCTGGTCCGATAGACTCTTATAGTGTTTGTTCCCTGAATGCAGCGGTTTGCCTAGTCACTGGCGGAGGAAGAGCCATTGTTAAACGTGTGATGGAGAGGGCCCTTTCTCTTAGATGACGTGTTTGGGCCAAACTCACTTTATTGTGCTGTCTTTGGGATGCATTTAAAGTGACTATTTACAAAAACTTTTACCTGATTTTTCAAGAGTCTAACAATTTCTGAGCCGACTCCTACTCATTTACGCGTCTCCGCCTAACGGCAGTATAGTAGACGCGTGCTGCCACCATGTGGCTAAATAGTGCAACGATACATTTTACAGTTCTGGAAGGCTGGCTGTCGGAGTCCTGAAGCTCAGCAATATTCTCTTGAGCTCAATGAAGCTTAGGGCAGTAATCGTCAGAGTTTTATCTGAGTTGTGCCCACAGAATTTCTGAATAATCTATAATTTTCATGTATAAGTTCTCTGGTGCTGATGCTGGTGCTGTCCTGATAGGTCCATAGTGTTGATTCAACTGCCGCAGACTCCCGCTTTGCTCTTACAAGGAGTTGATTACACTGTTGGAGAGATGACCTGTCTCCCCGCAGGGCAATTATTCAAGCTGTCTATCCTCCCTGTATGTCATTAGGAAAGCTCAAAAGAGCCTTGTGAGATAATAAAAAGACACGAGGTTCTCTGCCACAGTTATCCTGTCCACTGGGTACAACGGGGGCATGGGCAGAGTTAGACTTGGTTCAGTTCTGACTTTGCAAAAACCCTTTCTGCTTTCTCTGCACCTCTAGCTACTCATTTTTTGGAGGCAGTCTGGGATCAAAGTCTTGTCATGCTTGTTTTCCAGATCTTTCTCCCAAGCTAATGGTTTAATCAATGAATCCTTTGAACAACTTAAAGTAAAACATGATCTGTGATACAAAGGTGAAGCGTAAATGCAATTACTTTTAATCAATAAAAACCAGGAGACAGATATGGGGTAAAAACCTGGAAGATCAAAGAATTGGGAGCAGTTGCCAGTTCTTCCTCTGCGTCTCATTTCTGCATTTAAAAAGGTGAGATTCTGCCTCTGCCCCATCTTATCACTTCCTCTCTCTGCCTCCCAAGTGCTGTGATTAAAGGCATGAACCACCACCACCGGGCTTCTGTGGTTAACTAGAGGTTAGCTCCACCCTCTGATCTCCAGGCAAGTTTTATTTGTCAGAACACAAACAAAATACCCACAACACAAATGGAAGGATTTTCATGAGTCTTTCGGAGGGGTGTTCCTCACTTGATCAGACAGCAGAGCTGATTGATTAGATCAATCAAATCATCCTTGATTTGTAGACCTACTATGTCAGGAGGCTGCATTCTAAAAGCCATGCTGAGGAGCTACACTGTGTGTGTTGGGAAGGGGTACCCAGGCATTGAGCTGAGACTGCTGTCTCAGAGGAGTTTCCAGATTTGGGATTGGATGTTTAGGTGTGGCTCACAGACATGAGAGAGACAGAGTAGGAAACACTACATTCTGAAAGGAGGAGCCATCTGATGTCTTGTACTCTTAACTCTGGTGGATCTTGATTACCACAAGACAGCACCTCCCTGTGTCTTAACTTGTGGATGTTTACTGTCTGCTGGAAGTCCATGTGAACCCAAGAAGCAGAAGCCTTTCTCCTTGCCTTCTTTCCTGTCTAGGGTCAGAATGAATGAATTTAGAACTTTCTTTAAAACCTGTTATGACTGGTGTTCACTATGGAATTACGTGGACAGACTTAAATTTGACTCAGTACTGGTGGAGAAGCAGCATTCACCACACTTTCTGATTTTGTTCAGCGACAGGAAGTAGAGGATCCTAGGAGGATAAGCACAGAATGGTAGATCCTAGTCTAACACAGGACATTTGATTCAGACTTCTGTTTGTTTATCAGAAAACTGACAACCAGAAAGGTGACAGGCAGTGTTTTTGCTCAAGGTCATTGGAAATTTTGCAGCAGGGAAGCTCATAATCGAGGGTTTCAGTCCTTTATCATGTTTTTTCAGAGACAGAGTTTCATACAACCTAAGCTGGTCTGGCATTAAAGCAGAATACTGCTTCAGTATTCTAGATGCTGAGATTGCGTCTTTGTACCCAGTTCCAAGTCTTCAGGCTTAACTTCAAAAGCTTATTTATTATGTATGCATGTGTGTGCATTTTTGTGGGCATACATGCACTCATGCACCATAGCATATATGTTGAAGACAGAAGACAGCTTGTGGGAGTTGGTTCTTCCTTGTGGTTCTGGGGATTAAAATTAGGTCTTCATGCTTGGTGACACATGCCCTCACCTGCTGAGACATCTTTCCAGTTTCCAGTTTTGACACTTAACCCAGAGTTCCCCACTCAGAATCAACTCCTGTTTCCATGTGATGTATGTGTCTATTGTATGTCTGTGTGTATGCAACTGGATCCATCAAGAGCAATGAGCACACACATAATTACAAATGATCACAAATACTTCATATGTAAGAGTAAAAAGTGGACACACTCAACATTTTGATCAGCAGCTGGGGGAATAAATTGAGGTCTTATGGGACACTACTCAGAAATGAATATGAATGGGCTGCTATACACCTAGCATGGATGAATTCAAAACAATTATACTGGATTAAAGTAGTCAGACCAAAAAGTCTATTCATGTAAAACTCTAGAAAAGGCAAACTGATCTGTAATGACGGAATGCAGATGAAAGATTGTTTGGGAATAAGGATTGCAGGGAAGGGTGGAAGGGAGACACTGCAGTGGGGAGTGAGGAAACCTTCGTCTGTGTGTGTATTGTTTAATGGTTGTGCCAACGGATTCACGGTGCCTTTATAGGTCAACACCTATCAGACTATTCGCTTAAATATATGCAATTTACTATATGTCAATGATGACGCCTTAAGTGATAAGAAAAGAGTTATTGATAGCAGAGTGTGGTGGCTTTGTCTTTAATCCCAGCACTCACGAACTGTGAGTGCAAGACCAACCTTAGTTATACAGCAAGACCCTGTCTCAAAAAAGAAGGCATTGTTGATACGGTAAGATAAGCACTGTTGTTCCCATCATAGATATGTGGCGTAAGTTTTCCTGGGAGTTTCATAAAGCTGCCTCTTGTGATCTTCCAAGATCTTCCATCTTCCAATGGAAATCAAAAGCAAAATGCCAAAGTCCTCATTAGCTAGATAGCCCTCTGAAGGAACTGAGGTGGGTATGGTGCATTTTAAGCATGAAGTTCTGCTGGTCAGCTTCACCCTGGGCATAAGAATTCTCATGATCAGAGGAAAAGCCATGGTGCAAATCCTTCAGGTAGCTCTTCTGTGATGTCTTTCCTCTTTGTTGACATTCTGATGGCTACAAGACAGAGGTTTTGCTTACTGATAAAATAGGGAAGGTCACGTCTTTAATTCTTGGGATTGAGCTCAGAGCCTTGGGCTTGCTAGGCAAATATTTTCTCTCACTCCCATTGTTAAATTTTGAGTACCATGTTTCCTAAATTCATATTGTTTGATGACAGCTTAAAGGGAATCAGCATTTTCTCTGCAAACAAGGACAAAATCACCACCTGTGTTTACTCAGTTTTCACCACAGTGTCAGGAGAAGATCAAGCATATAGAAGATAATGAAGAAGTGCTGGCAAAGTTTCAAGTATTGGGGATAATAAAAATCATGTGGATTTTATTTTTTATACTCTTTTTTAAAATTAAATTTATTCTTTGACAATATCATTCCTGTATACAATGCATTCTGGTTTCTTTCTCTCTGTCTCTCTGTCTCTCTCCATCCCTTATTCATTTTTAATTATTAGTGAATTCTTAACTAATGTGTTCTCTTGATCCTCTGGGAGAGTTATTTTTTGAGACAAGATTTTTCTCTGTATCCCAGACTGGCCTGCAATGTGCAGTAGTCCTGCCTTAGTCTCCCAAGCCCTGGGGTTGTGGAATTGCATCACCAGATCTTCTCATTAATCTGCTCTGCTTTCTATGAACTCTTGTACTTCATGAATATTCTATTCATCTTCAGTGTCCCAGGTGTTTTTGGCTTGTCTTACTGACGGGGGTACTTTTCTGCAGCTTTGAGTGTGATATCTTTCTCTACCTTCCTTTTGGGTGTCCCAACTACCAACCCCCTTGATGCAAAAATACGCTTCTTCCCCCTGCACACACTGTCAGATGAGCTTTACTTTCTGTGCTAATCTTTCTGACTCATTATTAAAAAATATTTGTAGAGATACCCATGTACCATGGGCTCTCACAAGCTCCCAGAGAAATTGACATCCTTGCCACCTCAGCTTCATGGATAACGAGTTTAAAATGCAAAGAGATGATGTCATTTGTTTATGACCACACAGCTAATTAGTTGGAAAAATTAAGATTTGAATTTAAGCCAGATATTGTGGTCCACACCTATAATCTCAACACTTGGCAAGTGGAGGCAGGAGAATCAGGAGTTTAAGGCCAGGTTAGGCTACCTAATGAGTCTGAGACCTCTATGTCTCAAAAAACAAACACAAAAATATTTGAATTCAAATGTATTAACATCAATTCTTTCACCCATACGATCTAACTTCCATGATTCTTTTCAGATCCCCTTTCACTTTTTAAGCTTTGTTTTTACTAACGACATTTTTTTTTTTGTTGGATATGCTTATGTGTGCTAGCCTACTAACTCAGGAAATAAACTAACTTTCCTACCACCTCTGAATGCCAGATAACTTTCAGGACCATTGCTCTGCAGGTGAAAACGTTATAACCTTCATAGTCTGGCGTGTGTGTGTGTGTGTGTGTGTGTGTGTGTGTGTGTGTAGTGAGGAAGTTGAGATTTTGCAACTTGGTTCATAGTTAAATTGTTCTACTTGTAAAATCAACCCTTTGCAACAGGAGGCAGAATAGAGCAGTAGGTGTTGAGGGCATCAGTATCTCTTTAAGGGTAAGTTTGTGTTCCAAGTCTCCTTTGATCCTGGGTAATTAGGAGCCTGGAGTTCTGTTCAGGAGTCCATCTCCCGCACCTTGTCAAATCTCCGAGGGTCCCATTTTCTGGATACTTCTTTTTAGTGCGGCCTTGACATCCGCATTCCTCAGGCTGTAGATGACAGGATTGAGGATGGGGGTGATCACAGCATAGAAGAGGGACAGCAGGGGGTCCGTGGTTGGGTCGTAGCTGGACTTAGGGCGGATGTAGATAAAGATGGCAGTACCATAGAAGAGAGATACCACTACCAAGTGGGAAGAACAGGTGGAGAAGGCCTTGCGGCGACCAGCAGCTGACGGGATGCGGAAGATAGTGACCAGAATCCGCCCATAGGAACTAAGGATGAGGCCAAAGGGGCACAAGATGATAAGGGCGGCAGCCAGGATAATCTGCAGCTCGTTGAGCGAGGTGTCTCCACACACCAACTGCAGCACTGGCTGAATCTCACAGAAGAAGTGAGGGACAGCGTTGGGGCCACAGAAGGGCAAGGAGAAGATGAAGGAGGTGTGGCCCAGCCCCACTAGAGCCCCGCAGGCCCACGCGGCGCCGGCGAGCTGCACACACACCCGCCTGCTGAGCAGCATTTGGTAGCGCAGGGGCTCGCAGATAGCGGCATAGCGGTCATAAGCCATGGCAGCTAGCAGGCAGCACTCGGTGGCGCCAAAAGAAGAGGAAAAAGAACATCTGCAGAGCGCAGCCGGAGCGCGGGATGTGGCGCCGGCCAGTGAGCAGATGGTGCAGCAGCAAGGGGACGGTGACCGACGTGTAGCAGATCTCCAGGGCTGAGAGGATGCTGAGGAAGAAATACATGGGGGATTGCAGCGCTGCGTCTGTGGAGACTAGCGCCACAATGAGGAGATTGCCTGCCACCGTGAGTAGGTAGACCGCCAGGAAGAGGGAGAAGAGGAGGCCTTGCAGGTGGACCAGACGCGAGAAGCCCACCAGTATGAACTCAGTTACTAGGGAGGCGTTGGTGCCCATCTACCACAGCCTATGGCCAGGTAGGAGGCGGAGGGCAAGAAACACTACTGTGTGCGCTTCGAAGCAGGCAGAGATGACCTCTTTGCCTGGGGACTTCTTTTTTCTTAAGCTATCAGGGCCTTTGAATGGAGGTGTCCACGCACAAGCCCATGTTCCACCCTGGTCACCCTAAGAATGCCCTGGGTGTATATTTGTCTTTGATCTCTGCGCGGTCCCCACCCTCAGAAGTACACACTGAATTTAGATTCTTCTGCTCTGGCTCCGGATTGTTCTGCTCTCTCTCCCACTCTTCCTTTTATTTTAGGTTTCGATTATATCTCAGGAAGGCCTAGAACTCACTGTATTCCAAACCGGCCTCCAATTCATCTTGATCCTCCTGCCTCAGTTTCGTGAGCACTGGGATTATTACGGTAAGTAGTCACCACATCCAGCCGTTTCGTATTTCCCAATTTCCCATCCCTGCTGGAGTGGACATTTCCTTCTCAGATGAACACGATTTGATCCACATTCTGAGCGGGAAAAATCCTATTCAGAGTCAAGGGGATTTCCTGTCCTGTTAAAGTCCTTTTTCTTTCCTCCTTCAATACATTTCTTTCTTTTCTCCTCTCAACGTGTCTCTTCCCTGATCCATTCTTTTCCCCCTTCCACCAGCCTCTCTTTATTTGCTATCATCTTACCTCAGACAGAGTTCACAGTCTCCAGTTGGTAAAAAAGACTCAAAATAATCATCTCTTTCAGGCAGCTGCAGGAAATAAAGCTAATTGACTAGTCAAAGGAGTGAAGATCTCTGTAGTAAAAATGCGGTGGAATACGAGGCCTTCTTCAATTGCTCATCTTTGCATCTTGGTGCTTTCAGACTCATCCTTTTATATCATGATACATACAAAACTCTCCAGACTCTGTAGACAAACCTCATGGATACATACAATAACATGTTACACTTCTAAATCTAAGCATAGAAGTGTATGCTAATAAACTCAGAAGCCAGATTCATCCACGGTCACAAATGTATCATATTTTATGTACATATACAAACACCATTACAAACAACACTGAAAGTGACTACATATAGTAAAAATAGAGACACCTAAAAAGATAAACTTAAGTAGATACATGCATTCAAATGCTATGCAAAAATATAAATGTTCCTTAGAACCATGAGCCCACACATTGGTCCTGTTGTAGTTCAGTTCTTGCTTTATTTCACCCTGGATCTCCCAGCATTTTTCTGCATATCATCTGTATAGTGTTTTCTTACTTGGGAAAATAGCCACTGATAAAGGCAGATAGTGCCTGATGACGGGCTTATTTTTTTTCCTCCTTCTGCAACCTGGGTCCCTCACCAGGAGAATTTTCTTTACGTCTCTGAGGACTTGAGTCTTCTAGTACATTCTGTTTCCAACTGGGAGAGTCTCACACAATTAATTCATAATAATGACTAACGTATTTTGGAGTCTGTTCCTTAGATGGCAAGAAGCAGAGGGTGACCTATGAGAACTTTTCACAGACAACATCAAGGGTTATGGGTCTCCTTAGCTGTCATGTACTATTTCTGGCCATTCATTTTTATTTTCTCCTTTCCATCATTGTAGATGTCACTACATCTACAAAGCCAGTAATTCTACTTATTATTGATACAGTTCAATAATGAATTTACTGTGTGTGTGTGCTTGTGTGAGCGTCCTACATGTGGAGGTCAGAAGTTGATATTGTTATTTTTGTTTTGTTTTTACTTTATTTTTCTTTGTTTATTGAGATAGAATCTCATTATGTGGCTCTGGCTGACCTATATAGACCAGGCTACCCTTAACTCTTCTGAGCCAATTCACCACTATCGCACCACTGAACAAACTAGAAGGGACAGGGAACCCCTTTACCAGTGTTTGCCACCAAAATTTCAAACCTCCTTCTTAAACTATATTTTTGCAGCATGCTAGACTCTCTTTAGCCTTCTTTCTTTCTTTTTTTTCTCTCTTAGTCCATTCCCTTCATTTATCCCTAATTTCCTTTTTTCTCAGCCCAGGCTGCCTACAGATTCTTTATGTAGCTGAGAGTGATCTTGAACTCTTTTCTGATCAAAGCCTCCACCTTCCAAATATGGGAGTTTAAGCATTCGCCCTTATGCTGGGCTTCAACAATCTAACTCTCTAATGTGACAAATATTGACAGATATAATCCACGAAGATTTCACTCTTACTGTGCCTTAACTTGTTAAGAGTTGTGCGAGGCTTTCCTGACTGGAAAGCAGAATGTGCTGGGAGGCTCAGGCCCCAGAGGCTTAAAGAAAATTCTCCTTATGAGGGACACATGTTGCAGAAAATAAGTCAGTCATCAGAAACCATTTCCTTTATCAATGGCCATTTTCCCAAGCAGGAAAACACTATACAGGTGATGTCGAGTATGGAGTTTGTATTACTATCTCAAAAGACACAGTTTTGAATGTCATCATCAGAAAAAATTAAATCTTTAAAATATAATTCTGAGAGTATTTTAAAAATTGCTTTAAAGACATTTATTTAGATTTTCAAGGGAGTATTTATTCAAGGAACATAAAGCATGAGAAAACAGGTTACTTTATCTCACCAGATAGGCAAACGTGTACAAAGTTTTGCATGCATAGCACTCAGCTCAGGTATGCTCATGAAGCATAGATATACCAATTATGAGTGCTATATTCATAAGGACACTAGTCAATAAGAAAAATGTGTAAACACACTTCAATATGGCTGGCAGTTGTGCGCATGGGGTTTATACCCACAGTCACCTGATGAAGTTTATGACTTTCTGGGACGTTAGACTTAAGAGATTTTGATCTTCAGGATTTTGGCCTTAGAGTTTATGGCCATGAGCTTCTGAGTTACAATCAGCCACAACCGTGAAGTAGCACTGCACACATGTGCTCACGAAGTGTGAGCCTCCTTTCTCAAACTTTTTCATAAAGCACATGGAAACACAGTGCAGAGTTATCATCGTGCAGCCGTGGCGATGAGAACCCAATTCTCAGAGGCCAAAGGACACGGAGGGTCCTGCTAAGGGCACACTTTCTGGAGGTTAAAATGAACTATTATCTGCCCTGCTGGCGCTTAACATTTCTGTTCAGAAATCACTGTTAATAGGACAGGTTTGCTTTGATGCTTCTCACCCACAGCCTTGCAGTTCTCTTTTTTGTTCTGCATGGTGTTTCACATCCTTGTAGAATTACTTGAGGAAATGCTTTTCGAAGCTTGCCCGTTTTCCTTTCTAAGTGCCACGTTCAGTTTGTCTTATGTTTCTGGCAATTATTATTTTGTTGAATATAGTTCATCTGCCCTTAGTTTTTTTTCTTTTTCTTTTTCTCATTCCTCTATGCTAATAATCCACAAATTTGGTCTTTTAACGACATCCCAGGATCTTCCATGTTCTGTTTGTATTTTACTGTTGTTTCATGTTTACTGTTGTCTGACTGTTCTAATTATTTCTGCTTGTCTTCAAGCCTTGTTATTCTTCCTGTCACTTGACCCATCTTATTGATGTGGCTTTCCACTGAGCTTTATATTTCACTTATTGAGATTTTATTTTCAAAATTCTGATTTGCTTTTCCCTAGTATTTGTACCTCTTTGTTGAGTTTGTTTTATTTTCTCTATTGCTTTTCTTATTTCATCCATTTATTTGTATTTTTACTTTTAATTTATTCAGAACTTTACTTATGCCCTCTTTAATTTAATCAAACATTCTTATAGTCATTATTATAAATTTCTTGTCTGTGACTTCATCTAATTTTGCCATTTTTTGGATCCATTACTGTGGACTGGGAATTTTAAGAGCAATTGTGCTTCTTGAGTTCTTATATTTCTGTGTTGGTTTTGCACATCTGAGATTAGGTTGCTCGTTGGATTTTAAAAAATTGATCACCTGTATTTTTCAGGTGAAGTATTTGCATTATTCCAAAGGGACAAGTTTATAGTAGAAGTCAGGTACCATTCTCCCCAAATGAACTGGGTATGTATTTCACTGGTTAAATTTTCAGCCTATGTTCTCTGGTCATTAGTCTTACCTCCAGCACCACTCTTAAGAGCAGAATACTGTCTGTAGACATATACACAGATGGATAAGCCCACTATAAAAATTCAGCAATAGTAAATTAAAACAATCACCTTTCAACTCCAATAACTTTTGGGAACTAAAATAACAATAGTATGGTATGTATGAAGGTATTACTAAGGCTAAGAATGAAGGAAAAGGCAGAGAAGAATAGTGTCTTAGTTACTTTTCTATTTCTGTAAAGAGACACTGTGCTGTCTAGCTTTATGACAACTTGACACAAGCTAGAGTAATTTTAGAGGAAGGATCCTCAATTGGGAAAATGTCTCCCTAAAATGAAGACAAGCCTGTAGAGCATTTTTTAAATTAGTGATTGATTTTTGGAGGGCTCTGTCCATCGAGGGTGGAGCCATTCCTAGGTTGGTAGTCAGTGGATCTCTAAGAAAGCAGGCTGGGCAAGCCAGGGAGAACAAGTCACCAAGCAGCACTTCTCCACGCCCTCTGCACACGCTCCTGGCTCCAGGTTCCTGCCCTGTGTGAGCAGAGTTCTGACTTCCTTCAGTGTTGTGGAAGTGTAATAATACCGCGGCCCCTCCTTGAATTAGTGGGATGCTTTTATTCTCTTGTAAAGACAAAAACAAAACTGCCCCAACTCTAACATTGGGGAGTTCCTTTTTTTGGCTGTATTGCCTGTATGATGCTGTGGGACAATGGTCTTGTACTCTGTAAAGATTTGTCACTTGTATTGGTTTAATAAAATGCTGATTGGCCAGTAGCCAGGCAGGAAGTATAGGAGGGCAACCAGGCAGGAAGTATAGCCGGGGTGACCAGAATAGGAGAATTCTGGGAAGAGGAAAGGCTCAGTCTACAGTCGTCATCCTGATGCAGACAATGCAAGATGATAAAAGGTACCAAGTCACGTGGCTAACACAGACAAGAATTATGAGTTAATGTAAGATGTAAGAGTTAATTTATAAGAAGCCTGAGCTAATAGGCCAATCAGTTTATAATTAATGTAGGCCTTTGTGTGTTTCTTTGGACTGAACGACTACAGGACTGAGTGGGACAGAAACCTCAGTCAACAATACGAGCTACATAAAATTTGATGCCTTTGTTAAGTTTTGCTAGATTATGCCATTTCCATTCATGCCCCCGATTACAATATATCTTTGTCACAGCAGAGTAGGTGAATTTGTTGGTGAGTTACTGGGAAGGACTGGGAGTTGGTGGTGAGATGCCTTGGGGAGTGCAGTGTACTTTCCCTAAGGGATGGAAAGGAAAGGTTCCTGTAGCTCTTTTAGTTTTTGCTCCAGTTTTGGTCAAGCCAACATTCAGGAATTCTCTAATAATAATGAGGAGGACGATGATGATGCCCCTCAGCAGGCTGCTTCATCTTGTTCATTTAAGGTTGCTCTGCAATAAATCTATAATTTGTTCTCAAGGGCCTCTTCTGCCAGCCTTCCCCTGTGATAACGGGGCTCACAGTGGAAGGGCAGGATGATTGGGAGCTAGAAGAGGACATGGAGGTTGGAGGGAACAGTTTAGAGATGGGGAGTGGCAAGGGAGATGTTTCTAATCGAGATCTTGCATTATTTCAAGTTGAGCTAAAACATGAAGGGTCTGAAGTTGGGAAATCCAGCCATTCTGAAGTCTTCAGAAAACCTTAGCTTGTCTTCTTTAGTTTTGTCTGGAGAGAGCAAGCTGTAACACTTCCCAGGTAAACCCCCATTTCTGTATAAAGTTTCCCAGGTTGGTTTTGACAGCTGTTTTCTTCTAATTAGTAACAGATTTCCATTAACCTAGAGAGCTCAAAAGATTCTTTATGGTAGGCATTTCAGGAAATCCTGTTTGATTCCTTTAAGATCCTGGTGCTGATGTTTCCTTCACTGGATCCTTACAAGATGGTTCTAGTCTTTCCCCTGTTTTCCTGGCCATCTACAGAACGGGGTGGGCACTCCTGCCCTAGGCTCTGGTTAGTGTCCTAAGAGAGACACATGTCCAGTGTTCTCACCTTCATTCTCACGGTATGGGAAAACATTAATATGCTTAAAATTGTGTGATTTTCTTTTAAAGTCTTTGAAATTTATTTATCGTTTGGCATTCATAAAAATAAAATGTTTAGCAGATATTATAAAGTATATAAGAAAGCAACATTTTCTTGTTTTAAAGATAAGTTACAAATTATAATTCAGCATATATTTCTTTAAATATGTGTACTTAGATGTTATTTGAATTTATTTGCCAGAAGTGGTGATGGTTTCAGCTGAGGTCTCTCTGCTGTCTCGGAGTCTGTGTTGAATAGGAGCTGCAGCTCTAACCCAGGGTTGTCTGGGAGTCATTGCTCATTAGAAAATTGGACAGGTATTTTTCAATATTCTCATTTTCCAATAAGTTAGTATAACCAAAATAATCTTGACTCTAAAATTATCCTGCATACATTTTTCTAACTTCAAAGTCAGCCATCCTCCCATCCTGGAGGCTTTACAATGACAAATTCTTTAATGTCTACTTAGCTTATGATAATACCTGTTTCTCGTTTCTCACTCCCTTGCCTCTTCTATGCCTGTCTCACTTTTCTGCAGTCCTAAAATCTCACTACTCTCTTCTTCCTCTTCTTCCTAACTCCCCACTCTTCAAACAATAGGATTGGTTATACCATGTTCTGAAAACTCTAATGATCTTTTTTTCTTATAGGAAAGCAGACTTCAGGTGGAGAACTTTTTTCCCCCCTCATCCAAGAGATTTATTGGGAGGGAAGAATCCAGGAGAGTGAGTGCCTCTGCCCAGGTAGGAAACTTTTAAACACTCTAAGTATCAGGACAGTGCGAGCTTGTTTGGGTGTTTGGGTTGTCCTGCTCAGGGACAGCATAGAGAGAATATAAAGTGCAGATAAAATAATCAGGACGTTACAGAGTGAGTGCACAAATCATGCTGCACAGAATGGCGGATGGGGAAACGGGAAGGGAGGGTCTTGGGGTGATGAGCAACAGCACCAGTAAAGGGCAGACCCCCAGTCTGGTGAAGCCATAGATGTAGGTCAGAGGAGAGGTGGTTTTACATCTCAGATCTTTGTTGTAAGACTATGGTAGATTGAAATTTTATCTCCTGTAGGGTGTGTGATGGGTGCATGCTTTTAATCCCAGCACTTGGGAGTCAGAGTCCATCCTGGTCTATGTAGCAAATTCCAGAGAAGCCTGTGCTGAATGTACTTGCTCTGGGGAGAATGGAAATTATAAGCATAAAACCTGTGACTATGTCTCTTTTTTTTCTTTCATCTTTTTTTTATTTCTTAAAAAAATACCAATTCAAATTCCCACTCCTTCCCCTCCTCCCCTCCTCCCAGTCCCTCCCTCTCCCTCCACAGACCCTTCCCCTCCCCCTCCAACCCTAGGGAAGTGCCATGCACCCCGCCCTGTGGAAATCTGTGACTATGTCTTTACATTTCACTATCATCTGCGTGAGTTCTCTCTCTTCCTCCCTCACTTCCTCTCTTCCCCCTCCTCCCCCCCTCCTCACTCTCGATTCTCATTATCTTGGTTTAGGCCTTCCTGATGCTGTCTAATTTCATCTGGATCACGTCACCATGCCACGGCAGAGTGGCCAACAGGACGGAGTTGTAGATACAGCTTGTGACCAGCAGAGGGGGCCATGTGCCATTGCTGCCCTCTCTGTTTCACTCATCTGCTTAGACTAACGGTTCTCAACCTTCTTAATGCTGCGACTCTTTAATGCAGTTCCTTACATTGTGGTGAAAGACACCCCCATAAAATCTTTTTTGTTGATACTTTGTAGCTATAACTTTGATACTGTTATAAATCTTAATGTAAATATCGGATATGCAGGATATCTGATATGTGACCACTTGTGAAAGGGTTGTTTGACTTAAGACATGACCCACAGGTTGAGAGCCACTGTTCTTGATGAACTTTCTTGATCACCCTTGGCTACTTAACTCTGCAGCCTCTTTTTCATCCTCGCATGCTGTGACATTTCTTGCCTCAGAATCTATCCACAGCTTTCTATCTGCAATACCTCATCTCCCTTACATTTTCCCCAGCCATAGCAGGCTACTCAGTACCACTTCTCCCAGAACTATTTCCTTCAGGTTTAATTCACCAGCTTCCTCTCTGTGTGCTGCTATCACCTGCTGTTGTGTGCACCTGTTACATAAGGGTCCTTAAAGTAATGGCCTGGTTTTATTTGACTGGGAATCCTAAAGATTTAAAATAATATCCTCTATATAATCAGTATATGATTACTAAAGAAAAAAGTGGCTAGTCACGGAGACCCCGGGAGAGACATGAAACTTAAGCTGTGCCTCTCTATCTCTGAGGAGGTGGCACTAGTGTTACACAGGAGTAGAAAATGTAATTCCATGCAATATACAGATTTGACCTGTGGCAAAGTCACAAACATCATGCAGCCTCTTGGCCCTGAGTCACTCAGTTTCACCTTCTTAGACAGCTGTTGTAGGGCATTTGTGTTATACAATTTAAATTTCATGTCATAAATGATACGTATTTTTATTACTACTATGGGGTAGAAACAGTTTAAATCTTGTGAGAATATGTGTATGGTTTGTTATTGCTTTCTCCTCAGCCATTTTCCTTTGTTCTCAGCCATCCTACATCTACTCTCTGCAGTAAAAGCAGACACTACCTGGTCAGCATGTGAAGAAGTCCTGCCTGCAAGACAAGGACCACTTCAGAAGCTCTGTGCTCCATCAAACTCTGCACCCACAGCTTTCACATCAGGGTAGCATTGCCCACTCCACTCTCTTTTGGCTGACCCACAGTTATCTGGCCTTCAAAACTTTGTTTAATATAGGCCAGTATCTTATAAGACAGTAAGTTAAAAGCTACTGTCTTCAGGAAGCTGCCCCGAACTTTATTCTCACGCCATCTACCCCACTACTTGAGTCTGGGTTTCTTTTCCTTCTGCTCTCACAGATCCTACACTTCTCGAGCACCATCATAACCATAACCAAAACCTCTAGTCATCTAAAGAAATCGTACTTTCAGAAGGTTATTTTGATAAAAGTTTCTAAAAAAAAAAACTAGAGAAAAGAAGGACCATTATACACACATAGGAGTGGAGTATAGAGGAAGAAATGGTAAGAAATTAACGAGATTGATGAGAGAAGTGACTGTGATGGAGACCAGAGAGGCTGCTGAAGTAAAGATGACTGACCTTTACCATGGGATTCCAACACAATGCTTTTGCAGCAGTATTGACTGTGGTTGTGAAAGGTAAAAGTTTGTTGTTGGAGGACACACATGGTGGTCACTACACACAGTTTTGGTTTTTATTGAAAATGTAAATATGGGTAAGCTCTCCTAGGCCATTAGGAATATGCTACATTTAAGAGCGCGGGAAAGGAAGAGCCAAAGTGGTAACAACTAAAAGAAGGGGAAGATGGAGGCTAGTTTAATCCATCCTCATTTTACACACTCTGTCATCTCGTTTCAGCCTTATCAATCTTAGAATTGCAACAGACAACAGAGACTAAAATTTCTCTAGCTACGGTCAAGTCAAGCAGAAAACTGAATGATCCCATGGAAAGTGTCTCCACAGGAAACCAAACTGTTGCTGAGTTTGTACTTCTTGGCTTCCACGAACTCCCTGGGCTACACCTCCTGTTCTTTTCTGTTCTTACCATCATCTATGTCTCCATCATCACAGGGAACATGCTTATTGTAGCGGTGGTGGTCAGTACCCGGAGGCTTCACACACCTATGTATTTCTTTCTGGTGAACCTATCCTTCATTGAGATCCTCTATACCTCCACAGTGGTGCCCAAAATGTTGGAGGGCTTCCTACAGGAGTCTGCCATCTCTGTGGCTGGCTGCTTGTTCCAGTTCTTCGTCTTTGGCTCTCTGGCTACAGATGAGTGTTTTCTCCTGGCTGTGATGGCTTATGATCGCTACCTAGCAATCTGTCACCCTCTAAGGTACCCACTCCTGATGGGGCCTCGATGGTGTCTGGGGTTGGTGCTCACAGTCTGGCTGTCTGGATTCATGGTAGATGGACTAGTTGCTGCTCTGATGACCCAGCTGAGATTCTGTGGCCCCAACCAAATTGACCACTTTTACTGTGATTTCTCACCTTTGATGGTCCTGGCCTGCTCAGATACTGGAGTGGTCCAGGTGACTACGTTTGTTCTCTCTGTTGTCTTCCTGACTGTCCCCTTTGGGCTGGTTCTGGTCTCCTATGCTCAGATTGTGGTGATTGTGCTGAGAGTTCCCTCTGGGGCCAGAAGAGCAAAGGCTTTCTCCACTTGCTCCTCTCACCTGGCTGTGGTGTCCACATTCTATGGAACACTCATGGTCTTGTACATTGCGCCCTCTGCTGTCCATTCCCAGCTCCTCTCCAAGGTTGTTGCCCTGCTCTACACAGTGGTCACGCCCATCTTCAACCCTGTCATCTACACCTTGAGGAACCAGGAGGTGCATCAGGCACTAAGCAGGTTTCTCTACTGCAAAACAACTGAAATGTGACCTAAGGGGGACAGTGAAGATTTTCTATTGGACTTTCAGGGTCTTGATGACTGAAAAGTCTCCCACAATGGGCTGGAGATGAGAACTTTGTTCTTTCCCAAAATTTCCCTTTAGATCTTCTGACTTATGCCCAAGGGGAAGATAATGGACCAACAATTTTCAAATGCTAGTGTTGTGGTTTGAATGACAGTGGCCCCCACAGGCTCATAAATTTTAATATTTGGTCATCAGGGAGTGGCACTCTTTGAAAGGATTAGGAGGTGTGGCCTTGTTGGAGGATGTGTGTCACTGGGGGGTGGACTTTGACGTTTTGAGAGCCTAAGCTAGGCCCAGTGGCCCTTTCTCTTCCTGCTTCCTGTAGATCTGGATGTAGGACTCTTAGCTACTTCTCCAGCACCATGGCCGAGTGTGCTGCCACGCTGCCTGCTGTCACCACGGACTAAATCTCTGAAATTGTAAGCAAGCCTCTTTGATAAGTGTAGCTGTAGTCATGGATTCTCTTCACAGAAAGAGAACACTGACTAAACATGTAGTTTAAGAGATTATGTAAACTAATATGGGTTTTTGAAAATTGAATCCACCATAAATAGTGCACTGTTCTCATCATCAAACGGGGTCGACACGCTGATTTGTTACTCTTAGCCCATTGCTGTGTATAGTGCTACTACTACTGATTAATGAAAAGAAAATTAGAGAAAAAAAATCAATACTGAAACAAATTTAGAATTAATCCTAATTTGTATTACTGTAGTATGACATTTAAAGAGTTCTTTACTCTTGGGTGTGTCTACAGCTTGTATAGTAGAATTTGCAACCTGTTTTCCCAGTGAATAATAAATACATCATGAACAAATCCTATACTAACTATTACCCACTTTTTTTTCTTTTAAGTTTCTTCATATGGCTAACCATAATGGAATAGTTTAAATAACCTTCTGTTGTTAGGAATGGTTAGCTATACTCAGCTTAAAAAAAAATCTCAACTTTTTATACATCTATGTTTTTCTATAATAAATTTTAGAACATAAGTTGCTAGGCCTAACGATATATGCATTTACAAATATTAAAGTTGATTTTATTTTACTTATTTACTTTGTGACTTCTTTTTATTATAAAACATACATAGAGTAAAGAGTATTGGTAGTGAATGCATAATTACTGTAAACTTTTAGGGCAAATTCCAGAGGTTGGCTAAGGATTGTGCTATTCACAAATTGTGTATATATTTCACACACAAATTTTTATTATACTTTCCTATTTGTGGAGACAGCTTTTCACTAGACTCTAATAGATGGTTTGATATCCATGATCATCACATAGACCCCCTTGATTGAAGGCTCCAGTGTGTAGACCCATACCCATGGTCATACAGACCACCTTGGTTAAATTTTCCCATGCATGGCCCATGCCTACAATCATAAAGACTACCTTGGTTAAACTCAGTGGGTCTCAAAACAAAACCAAAAGATATGAATGTGGGAAGTGGACTTGTAGGGCAGAGAAGGGGTTAATGGGGATGGGAAGGAGGTAAGAGGATGTCTGAATGTGGCGGCGAAAATTGGCAGATGGAGAACCCATCAACAATGACACCAGGACCTATCTCTTCTGCATGTATTATCTTTTTGAGAACCGAGTCTTTTTGAATGCACTCCTTCCTAGGCCGGGAGGGATGGGGGTGGGCCTTGGACTTCCAACAGGGCAGGGCACCATGCCCTCTTTCAAGGAAGAAGGGGGAGGGAGGAGGGGTGGGGAGGTAG
>PVIU01015363.1:0-49611 GCA_004026605.1 Ondatra zibethicus | reverse complement strand
CCTCCCACTCCCCCAAGCTCTCCCCAGTCCATCCCTTCTCCCTTCTCCCTCTCTCTCTCTCCCTTTCACCCACCCCCCCACCCCAACCTCCACCCCATCCCCTTTCCGGTGCCTCCACCTTTTCCCGGCGATCTTGTTTGCTTCCAGTTTCCAGGAGGATCTATATATGTTTTTCTTTGGGTTCACCTTGCTATTTGCCTTCTCTAGGCTTGTGAGCTATAAGCTTAATGTTCTTTGTTTATGGCTAGGGTCCACTAATGAGTGAGTACATACCCTAATCATCTTTTTGGGTTTGGGATATCTCACTAAGGATAGTTTTTTCTATTTCCATCCAAAATATACAAAGAACTCAAGAAACTAGACATTAAAATGCTAAATTACCCAATTAAAAAATGGGGTAATGATCTGAACAGAGAATTCTCAAAAGAAGTTTGAATGGCCAAAAGATACTTACTGTCATGTTCAACTTCCTTAGCGATTAGGGAAATGCAAATCAAAACAACTTTGAGATACCATCTTACACCTCTCAGAATGGCTAAAATCAAAATCACCAATGATAGCCTATGCTGGAGAGGATGTGGAGTAAGGGGAACACTAATCCATTGCTGGTGGGAATGCAAACTTGTACAACCACTTTGGAAATCAGTGTGGCGGTTTCTCAGGAAATTGGGAATCAACCTACCTCAGGATCCAGCAATACCACTCTTGGGAATATACCCAAGAGATGCCCAATCATACTACAAAAGCATCTGTGCAACTATGTTCATAGCAGCATTATTTGTAATAGCCAGAACCTGGAAACAACCTAGGTGCCCCTCAATGGAAGAATGGATCAAGAAAGTGTGGATTATATACTCATTAGAATACTACTCAGCGGTAAAAAAAACAATGACGTTCTTATTTACCTTTTAATTTCTCTTTAAGTCAAGGAATCTGTGGTGTAGTTCTGGCCCTTAATATAGGGGAAGATTGTCAGATCTCAAATCCAAATCAATGATAAAGGGGGATACAGAAATCTCACTCAAATACAATACTGCCATCAATTACTGGCATTAATAACAAAAAAGGAAAGTTGAAAATTACAGCAAAGGAAGTAGCTTTTGATTTTGAATGCTCAGTTTATTTCGTCATGATCACAGCTTGCAGTCCCCCTTTCTCCTGGGGTCAGGCTTGTTAGGACATCCTAAAATGTCAAGCTCCCAGTGTTCTTCTGGTTACAACACACAGCTAACTCTTCACCTACATCACATCTGTGCCCTGTCCTCTGCATCCCAGATACATCATAATAGAAGGCCCAGTACCACTTTGGTGGTGTTCCACCTGACCTGTAGCACCTGGGAAGTGCTATAATGGGTACTTTATAAAATACAGTTTTTCTTTGCAGCCAAGGCCAGAAGGAGAAGGTGAAAAACTATCATCTCTATGGGATGCTGGATATTGTGAGGATTAATTAGTGACACATATACTGTAGATATTTTGAATTTTACTTTTGCCTTTCCAGAAAATGAAGACAGCTTTGGAGGTACATGTACAGTACTTAGATCTGATGGAAAGTTGTTCCAGCAGTTCTAATAGCCACAGTCCCTCCTACCAGAGACCACTTTGACTTCCTCCTCTTCCTCTTCTAATTCATAAGGCATGTGGCTTCTGAGAACTTTCCTTTCTAGGGCACTGGCGTTTCACCTACAAAGTTCAGTGGTCTCAAGACCACCTAGGAAGCCTTGCCTTTTGTCAAACAAGGACAGAGGATCAATGTTAAAGTGTTCTATACTTAGACCCTGGCTCCTGTTTTAAAATAGGGAGAATGATGATCTTTTTTATTTAAGAAACTCTGTTTCAATGCTGGAGAGGATAGGGGATATGAAATGGACAGAAATTACAGCATGAAGAAAGAATGCGACACTTGCTCATTCATCTGGCGGCACTCTGATAAAGCAAGGAGCCATGGGCCCTGCTGGGAAATGGAAGGACCAATGTAAGAGCTACACAAAGGATTGAGGTAGTTTTGTTTTAGAATCAAAGAATAAGAGAACCAAAGAAAATCGCAGATGAAAAGTGCTCGAATCTATCTCTTCTCGGATGAGATAACCAACACAGAGGGACTTGATGTCATTCAGACATTTTTAAACACACTTGCTACTCACCAAATGAAGATTAGAAATCTGGAAAGCAACACCTCATTCTTGTTGTCTTGCCTGACTGCTCAAATTGCTGAAATGTGTGTTTTATCATTGTTGTCCTTTGTGTTGTAAATTCCCTACAGAAACACATTTTTTTTTTCTCTCTTCTTGCGGAAGGGAAAAGAGCAAAGATGAAGGCCCAATTGACACAGCTACATTTCCCTCTCACTCCAAACTTTCCATCACCTCAGTTCTCCACACTAATTATGACGATGATCAAAATTAGTGTCTTCATGTATCCAATCATGAAGTTACATTGTACAAAGATATGCTTCATTCTCAGTTGATTGGGAGGGGCCTCTAAGGATCCCATAGCATGTGTCAGAGAGCCATTGTTTTATTCACATGGGGACACTGAATTACTGAACACAGCAAGAGATAATGCGCATTCGGAAAGCACTACCTTGACGGTGCCAGTGAACAGGCTTCTGGAGAACAGCTTCAACCGTAACTCCTTCTCTGCAGCAGAAGTTCACTTCCTGACTGTAATTGGGAAACATAAATATAAACACAATTATCAATGAGACATTAGCTTAGTATTAGATAAAATGATGGTCATTCTTTGTTTTTGAATTTCCAGTATTTTAGTACCTATTACCATTTGAATCTTGATGAAAACAGCATTTTGCTCACTGTTTGTATATCATTGCAGCAGAATGGGAATAAAACATGAGAGCAATGATGTACATTTTTTTCATGCTCCAGAAGTCTTTATCCTTCATGACTTGGAAGGCAAAGTGGAGCTTCTCAGGCTCCTATAGAGCGACTTACAAGGCAGAGATCCAGGAAGTGAGCAAGGAGTGAGATCTGAACCCAAAGTGATGACATAACCTTCAAAGTTCACTCCTAGTATTCATGTCTGACAACCAGGCCCACTTTCTAAAGGTTCCACAACTTTCTGAAACATTAGACCAAATACTCCAAACTACATGAAACATCTTGTTTTCTGCTAACTGTCTAAGATAAGTGTGCCATGAATATACACAAATACTACTATTTGTGTGGCTTTATAATAGTTCTGAAATGTTTAAATCTGTACTTTTGAATGTGCTCTGTAATCACAGAACCACAAACTTTTATTTCTCATGAATGCACCATTAGGCTCTTTGATTATGTTGTGTTTAGTGAAATGGTAATAATCATGACATGAATACATTTGTAATTCTGTTTATTAGTAATAAATTTATTAGGGCAGTTGAAATTCAACTGGTTAAGTATATAGAAATGTACCATTAATTGTTCCTAAGTAACATATTCTATAGTATCAGGAAATGTGGTTGATTTTGATGGCCAAAGCAAGCTGAGCATGACATTGTAAGTACAATTTTGGTATTTTCCAAAATAACAAAATAGCAGTGTGAGTATGCTGTTATTCTTCACGATGAACACATCTGCCACTGAGTGGTTTAACCAAAATGTAGCTAGAAGAGAAACACAATAAAAGAGGACAAAGTCTTAGCTGAAGCTTACAAAGAAGGATAATATATCAAATTCTAGAAAAATAAGTAGAAAGGAGAACATGATTTCAAGCAGTATGCTGAAAAAAAAAACAAAGCAAATTATCTGATGGGCACTGATACATGTTATCATGTTGACAGAAACATCTGAGTAGCCTTACATGTTGGTCAAAGCCCTTACATACTTTAATTAAAGCTGTGTCAGTGCCTACAATTTGTACAATCTGAGGCTTCGAGAATAACCAATGGTCCTTATTCCTTTCATTTGCTCCACATCTTGTTTCCTTGGCAACAGGTACTATCTGATTTTATGAATTTCCAGAATCATGCTTCACCGTTCATTTCCTAGGTATGTTTTTAGGTGAGTCAATATTTGAAAAAAGAAAAGGAAATCTAAAAGTAACCTCAAGGCACACCAATGGTACTAGAGGCTGGCAATTACCACACAGAGGGCCTAGGTAGAGAACTACAGAGCTGTCTCTCCTCTCACTGGGTATCACTCTTCTCAAATCAGGATTGGAACGTTTAGAATGGAGTTTGTATGGGTGACCCAGAAGATAGAAAAGCAAGAGTGACAGCAGACACGAGTAGGATGAAGTAATGGACGACAATATTCTGTAGGAACTGATGGAGGCCTCACAAAGACAAACGCTGCCAGAAAATGTGCAGAAGGAGAGAAACAAAGTGGCGGAAAAAGGAGAAGTAAGATAAGGCCAATTTAGCAGAAACTGATATAGAGGGCTTGCTGATTTATTGCCATATCCACAATGGTACGAATTTTGTTCTTCAAGTACGTAAGTAAATGCAAACAAAGAAATTAAAATAAACTACCCATGCACTAATTGATTTCCAAGCGTATGCTAACAACATATTACATGAAGGAAGTATCTTAAGCTTGGAATATGGGTCTATGTATCAGTGAAATCATAGGTACTATGAATTAATTCAAGGAATATGCTTCCAAATCTCTGGAACATGTAGGAATTTTTTATGACAGTTTGATAACTAGTAACCTAAACATGTTTTATAATCTAATATGTTGTCCTTATTTTGTGTGCTTCAATTATCAAGTTTTGAAGAGTAAATAAAAGTATCTAAATAAGGGTAGCTGTTCAAGATATCTCACATGAAAAGACCTTTCAGATTACAACAGTATGAAGGGGAAGGATTGTTAATATAGTTAGTCTTTTCTATATGCCAATCTTGTTTATATTATTGATATTTGAAAATAAGAATAAATTATATTCTAGATATATAACTTCTGGTACTTCTTAATTTAAGAGTTTTTAATTTTATATGCCTTGATCTTTGATAAGGCTAATTCCTATTTCCATGTAATCTATAGCATAATTCTATAACAGTGAGTCATGGTAAAACATGTTTCTCACACTATATTAATATAAAGGGTTTAAATCTGAAAACAGACTGTATTCCATATGCAGGCACTTGTTGCCAGGTAGGGTTCTATTTGCAAGACATGCACAGCTCTCCCTTGTCAATGCTGTGCAAACCTCTAGATCTTACAGCTCTAGCTCCTACTTTTAGGACAGACTCTAAAATATTGGACAACAAGAGACAGTTTGGAAAGAAAAAAAAACATTGAGAAAAATCAGAAACCTTCTTTCTAGTCACTGCTGGCCCAACAAAATAAGCTTGATAATGTCATTATTGATTTCCAGGCTTTGGTTCCCTGTTTATTCTATGACATGATTACATATGGATCTATCTTTTGCACAAACAGAAGCTGAATTCAACAATTAATACTGTGGTAAATTATCCTTGACAATAAACAGAGGACAGTCTACCATTTCTAAGAGGTCGGCTGTGGCAGCCACATTTCTCAACTGCATTGGTGGATGTCTGCCAGATTTTCTGCCAAACTCTGTGAATTTCCTCACTACTGCTCTTAGATATCAAAGCTATTATAGCTTACAAATTCTCTGATCTTTCAAGGTGCTGCCACTCAAAAATTATATCCTGATTGTTATCTGATAAGTCATATGCAATGTTTTCAAGTCATTTTATGTATTAATAGCCATTTTATCCAGCTCTTGTTTGTCTCCCATGCCCCCAATATCTGCATTGCTTTACAGTCATGATTATACTTTTTTTTTGCAATCTAACAACACTTAGCACTTAGAAGCTCTACTGTGATAAACCAGCTGGATCCCATTGTTTGCTATTTTAGTACAATGTCAATAGGTGTGTCACACCAACAGTTAAAAAAAAGTCAAACAGCAATGTGTAATGAAGAGTATTTCCTTTTATCCTTTAAAAATAAAATCTAAATTTCTCTTACCTTAAATGTATAGAAGACATTGGAACTCATATAAAGAGTAGAATATGAAAAAAAAAAACCCAGAAAGTTGATAATGGAGAAGTCCAGTAAACTCTGCCTTTTTTAGGCTATCAAGATGAATAAGAACAGTGTTAATTCAGGTTGATCTCATATATTCTTGATCAAATGTGTTAATGAAAACCTCCTATCTGCATGTTTTTTCTCCTCTTAACCTGTAGGCTCCAAATAATTATGACAAATTTATAACAGGCAAGCCACTTTGAGGACATTCCATGGAATACCTAACTGGTAGTCTTTGCAGCAGTCAAGGTCATGAAAACTTGAAGGAAACTTGAGAAATTATCATAAACAGAGACAAATGGAGTGGAAGAAAAAATGCAATGCAGATTCCCCAGCTAGATCCTTGAACAGGCAAAGAAAGCAAATGGTAGTAACGCTAGTTAAATCTGACTGAATACTTCATTCTAGCCAGTGGCGGTACACTAGTCAGTGGCCATTTAATAGTCAGCCCCTTGGGTGAATTGGCGATGGATATAAAACAACTCTGATGAGGACCCAACAGCTTGTGTCCATTGGGAAAAAACTTATGTATAGTCCACACATCCGTATCAGTGTCCATGAATTTCCCTAACATGAGTAGATTGGACACACATTTATTGTCTCATAGTTCTGGTGGGTGGACGCCAGAATGAAGGTATCAGCAAGTTTTTCCTCTGTAGTCCATGAGGGTAGAGTCTGATCTAGCTTCTCTGCCTGGGTCCTGCCTGACTGTCGTTTCTCTATATGCATTCACATGACCTTGCCTCGAAGCTAGTTGAATCAAAGGAGTCATCCTAGGTTGGGACCCAGGTTAAAGATCTCAATAAAATCCCATTCCTCTTCAAGAACAATGTATATATACAAAGTCATCTTCTGAAATACTAGAGTTAGAATTTCAACATATCTTTCTTAATGAAAACGTATTACACTTATTTGGTACGTGTGTGCATTTGTGCATGTGTGTGCATGTGCATATGCATGTGTGTGTGTGTGTGTGTGTATACTTGTGTGTATATCCGCAGGCATGCAGACAATTGACTGGAGTCCCAATGTGGTTATTGTGACTCAAACTTAGGTTGTTAGGCAAGCAACTTTAGTCACTGAGTCAACTCATAGAACTGCAACATACGTTTTCTGCTCCTTTTCCTGTTCTCCCACATCTAATAACTCCTCAAGTCTTACCTACTGAAGGTTGCTCATATCATGTGCTCCTCTTCTTTTATATCCTCACCATCATTAGTCATCCAGACTATGCTCCTTGCTCATCTAGACTATAACAAACCCTCTCTAGTCCCAGTTATGACTTTGCTCTGCTCAAGTAAGCTCCATGGGGTGATGATGAATGCTGCCTAACAATGAAAACCACCTATGCATCAGAACATTCCAGAACCTTCCATGTTTCTGAAAATAAATCCTTAAATCTCTTGTATAGCCTCAAGACCTATGTGCACTGTCAGCACATTAGCCAAACCAGAATCAATTTTTTAAATCATTTTTTTTATACTCAAACCCCCTGGAACCTATGGAAAATAGGGTTCCTTCCTACTATGGCTTTTGCCTGGGCCATGCTCTTTCTACCTAACTATCTGGTCAGCCTTGACGCCACCTCTTTCTCCACCTCCAGCCTCAGCTCATGCATCAGGGCAGGAATGCTTCCTCTGCCTCCCAGATACAAAACCAGTTCCTTATTATGTCCTATGTGAATACTTCAGATTCTTCAGATAATCTAGCCTATTTTGGAACACACACACACACACACACACACACACACACACACTCATGCAATATATAGTGTACCACAATGTTTGACCCACGCTTAATTATTAATATGCCTATGAACTAAATTTATATTATGAACTTTGATGACCTTTTCTGATTTTTATAATGTTGCTGAGTAAATTTACTGTTAACATTTAGTTCACTTTAGAGATAAAGTGTTAATAATCCCTGTAAGTCAATTCAGTCACATATAATCTGAGAACAAAATTAACAGTTTTTGATGTGTGTGATTTCCAACCTGGTGACTAGAAAAAAGCAAATTGATTATGTTAGTCTGAATAATAAATTCAAATGAAATTATTTCATTATTTAATGACCATATCTATTAAACTTACTACACTATCATTTCTAAGCATTTATTAATATACATCATGTATATCTATGTATGTTGGAAATGTTTTAAGTATTTTGCAACTGAGTGTAGATTTCCTTTCCGTTAAATGCATGGAAGTGAATACAGGGATGAAAATGTTCTTTGAGCCTTCAATTCACATCATGGAGAGGGCGCTCAACATATTGAGAACATGCCTTCATGCCATACCATTGTGTCCTAGGTAAACCTCACATACTGGGGTACTTGCAGCCAAGCACAGATACTCACTGCTCAGAAGTTTGTCACTTATATTTCTCCAAAGCTATCAAAATCCACTTCCAGACAACTTAGAAGACAAAAGTGCCCTGGAAATTTTAATTTGTGTAGCTTGCTAGGGTTTGATTACAGCAATTATATACAGTGATATTATTTTTTTCTGTGTACAAGATAAAGGGAAGGAGAAACAGGGTTTCTCATAGAAAAAAATTACTCAGATTAAAATTTAATGTCCCAGAATGGGATTTTCAGCATAAATAAATACCCTTAACACTTACTGTATAAATCAAAATACTAATTTATGTGCACTTACACTGTACATGCTTATTTGGGGATATTCAACAATGGTGTGGGTGGACACATACTTTGCTTTCAAGGATTAATATTATTATTATCCTTAATGCAGCAGCAAGCTTTCTAGGAGCCTTTTTACCAACTTCTAGTTTCAGAGCCACTAATGTGGTTCCCTAAAGTTCTAGGTCTCTAGATCGGTGGCAGACCTTTACATCTGCACCTAGAAACTCTCTTTCCCAGATGGACATGAATCCAACAGACAGAAGCACAGAAATTCAAGTCTGGTTAAACCAGGATGTCTTCAGCTTGGATAGCTTGTGATAGAACAGAACAGGAACATTTTTGATTGTTTCCCTCCATGGCTTTCACAAAGTCTGAATGGCACTATGTCTACTTTGAACATGTGAAAGTCTGAGTATGCATTTCCTCAGGAAGACACTGAATCATGCGGCTGTCATCTTAGAAAAATCTCAAAAAGAATTTGCCTTCATGCTTACAGTACCAATCTATGAAAGCACTGGATGGGAAATTACTGCCAAAAATGAGCCAGTGAACATCCTCAGGACTATGTCCTTGTGTGTAGTAAAAATACATTTTCAAACCCTCTTACTAATTCTCTCCAGTGGGCACATTTTTCCACTTGCAATTTTCTATACAATTCTACCTTCCAGGATGATACAGGATGGAAGAGTGCCCCAGGAAAGGAGTAACCACTTCGTAGCAAAGACAGAACTACACCAGAGTTCAGCCATCCTCTGTGAATGCTTTCCCTCCTCCCCAGGTCTGCTGCACACATGTCACACGCCTGACGGCAGGCTGGAGTGATGGAACCCTGACTCTTCAGTGCTTAGCATTCAGCACTTTGGTACCTGTGCTTCCCTCTCTTCTCTCTTACCCTGACGTTCTGCCACATCAAATTGTGCCCTCTTCCTTCTTCCTCATTAAGGACATCTCCCAGGTTAAGACCAATCAAAGGAATTCTTATTTGCAAATGTCAAAGATGCAAATATTTGGTAATCTTTCCTATCTTGTCAAAATATTTTCTTGTGTGTTGTACTTGATGTTTTTAAGAGACTATTTTTGTAGCAGTTGTATGTTCCCAACAAATTGGCAATCGACCTCCTGCTTACAGGCATGCATCACCTCCCCTACCTGTTAGCATAATTCACTGAAATGGTATCTGTATTATGATTGATAATCCTAAATTGACACATCATTGCCAACCAAAGCTCATCATTTTTATAAGAGTTTTTTATCTTGGTGCTGGATAGTCTATGAGTTTAGACACATAAGCAATAGTTTTCAAATAACCACAGCTATAGTAGAATATAAATAGTGTATTTTTTCACTCCTCTAAATGTTTACTGTCTGTCCATACTTTCCTGCCCTCCTCTACTTTTACCCACTCTACTTTAGGCTTTTCCCAAATACCATATGGTGGTTGAAATATGCCCTTGGGTATTCTTTGCTGAGTCCAGAACATCTTTTTTTCTTGTGTTAATATACATTTTAGTGCCCTTTTCCTCACATCATTCACTTATAGTGCTGAAAAATATCCCTGTCTCTAAATAAACCCACTTTATTACTTTATCTATAGGAAATGGGGCAAAGGTCTTCATAGTTTCCAGGCTTTGGGAATTAATAAATGAATATTCTCTGAATATCTACATCCAGGTTTTTTTTTATAAGAGCTAACTTTTCAACATATTTGGATAAACACTGACGAAGAGTGATTGGTGAGTAAAATAGGAGATTACATTTGGTTAAGTACAAAACTGCTAAGCTGCCCCCTAAAGAACCCTTGTTATTTTGTGTTCCTATCAACAGTGAGATAGAATCACCATTGGTTCTCAGTCCACAAAACTTGGTATTGATAGTGTCCTAGGTTTTGACTATCACAATTTATAGTGGTGTCTCAATATTTTAATTTCATTTATCAGAGGAAAAAAGACATAGCACATTGGCTATCCTTGGTAGAGTGACAATCTTTGGTCCATTTTTTTCCATCTCAACGCCATGTTTTTTTTTTTTTTTATCTAGTTCAGTGTGTACTTGTGAACTTGGCATGGGTAAAAGGGAAGAAATATTTTTGTTGCATTGTTTTTTGAAAATATTTTATTGTAGTCTCTGATTGGTCTTTTCATTTTGTTGATTGTGATTTTTTAAAAAAAAAACTTGAAATTGACACCTGTCATCTCTTGTGTTTTTTGCTCTTGGCACACAGCATGATTATAAACATGTCATTGCTTAGTCTTTGTGGAAAACTTCCAGTGAGTAAATCTAACTGTTTTTAGATGGTGTGAAACTAATCATGAGACGTGTCACATCACATGATGAGCTAGAAGGAAAGAGCTAACAACATACAAGAGCATACAAACAAGCATGCATGCCCATACACCTATCCCCCACCCCACCCCAAAACAAAGCACCACTCTGTTTGTCAAATATGGTGGTTGGCCTTTGCCAGATTCACTTGAAGAGTTCTTCCATCCTCAGTGACAAGGTATACAGCTGTTCTTTTTGTATGAAATGAGAACATGACTTCTTGAGCTGATGCTAAGTACAAGGCATGCATTCCTTCAAAAATGAGATAGAGAAAGAAGTTACCTAGTTTTTATGAGAGTCTGTAATGTTTGCATAAGTTTTTCTCTCATGAAGAATTTGTTAAATCCTACTCTACACTTACGGATGGTGTGATCATGAGCAGCAGCTGCAGAATATAGGCCATCCTCTTTTATTCCAATGACACTTAGCAGATTTATGACATACAGAATGTTCTTCGTTGCTTCTTTCCTATTGGCAGGAGTGAATGGCAGCCAAAAGCTGAGGACCAAAATAGCAAAATAAAAATATTTTTATGTGGAAGGATTTTAAAACTGGGCACATGGATGGGAAATGAAAAATAAAAGCCATATGAATATGCTCTGACTGAAACTTTTTAGACACCTTACAGCTCTTTCAGTCCAAGGAAGGACTTGCATTTTCTTTAGCTTTGTTTAGAATTGACAGTGAGCAGTAACCTCTTGACTCTCAAGGCCTTTACAAATTAGTCCAGGTCTGAGCAGAGTTGCTGCTGTTACAGCAGCAAAAGAAGGAGAATGAGCAGGAAGTGGAAAGGGCACAGGCACTTGTGGCGTGGCCACCAATGAGTTGCCAAAATGTTGCTGAACTGGAACTGAGGAGCCAGTCTCTACACAGGGCAAACATTCCAGGCCTGAAAGTGAAGGGAGACTGAGAGCAAGCTGAGGAAGATTCCCCTGCTTTTTACTCTCCAAGACGTAGATTGTTTGCCTAAGGATTAGAGCAGCTGAACACTAATCTCTGAATGGCCTCTTAGGAGCGCCTGTGCCACCAACCTCCCTGGAACTCAATTCTCCCGTGTACTGAGAGCATATGAATTGATGATTGACAGGCATGCTTCTGTTTTGTTCTATCCATTCTCACTGTATTTCTTCCTTTGAGTGTTAAGTTAAAAGAAAAGCGATTTGTTTGAAATGTTGCATAACACACTTAGTTACTGGTTACATCCTTTCTATATGATTACAGAGAACTGAGTCTAATAAAAGCTATCCCATTAATACTGCTCAGGTTGCTTCTACTTTGACACAGCTAGCCTGGTCATGTATCTGCTTTCCATCCAGGCCAGTCTCAGAACCAAGTAATTTGTCTTACCTTGTAGGAACTTAGGTTTTAATATCTCATTGATCACCAACATCACTGCTAGCAATACTATCTACTTTTCTCTCACTTTGACATATTCTTTTTCCAATCTTAACTATTGACTATTCCATTAATGATGATCCTTTGAAACTGGGATGATTTCTATATATGTTTACTTTCTCCTTAATTTCTCTTGCAACATCATCTTTATCAGCTTTCTAGCTGATTAACATCATCACTGAATTTCACACTGTCTCCACATCTTCTGGGTGCTGAAGCCTTGTATGATGAACAGTTCTCACACAGCATATGATACATGCTTTTCCTGAATATATGTATGTGGCAGGACTTACTAGATTTTAAATGGACTGATTGATTTCCCTTACTTCTACAACCTGATTCATTTTAATCTATAGTCATATCCACATAGACTTATTTGCATGGCCAATGCACAGGTGCACATCTATGCATATTTATTTTAAGTAATTTAGGATGTTAATTTTGTGGATATGATAATGCGATTTTAAGTTTAGAAAAATCATGGCTCTGAAGTCTGGCAGTGTTGGAAGTCTGTAGAATTCAGCAGTGCACCTTCATCATATATCTTTAGCTCAAAGTATGGTCTCAATTATGCAAAATACACAATTCATTTTAGCCTTGTTGTTTAAAACATACACTTTCTATACAAGTTTCTTTATGGGTTCTCAAAATTCTATTTCACTTCTTAACAGAAGGTAGCATTTTCTAAAAGGAAAAAGAATAGACCCAGTGAGCAGGTACCTAACTTTCTTCATATCAGACTATGCTATGGGAAACAATAGACAAAACTGAAGTTTCTTTGAGGCTGGAGAGACTGCTTGTTTCTTTAAGGCAATTCAAGACCTTCCAGAGAACCCAAGTTCTGCTTCCAGCATAAACATGGCAGTTTACAAATGACTGTAAATCCAGCTCCAGAGAATCAGAAACCCTCTTCCAGCTATACAGGCCTAACACTCACACAAATCATAATAGTAATTATTATCTTTTAAAGTGTAGGTTCTCCAGGTGAAGCAAAATAAGGTGTGTTCAAAGACATGGTTACTTAGTGTCTGCTCACCTCTCTTCTATTTGTGACCCAATAGTGTCTAAGCAACCTCAGTGGCATTTTGGGGCTCTCCAAATTCTGCGTGAAACTACAGAATTAAGTAGCATTTGTTGCTTGAAAAAATTTGGCAAGTCCGAATGCCACTTGCTTGCACATTAGATTTCATTTGTGGAGCTATTTAATGTCCGTAAGTATTATTAACTAAATACTAATTGCATTTTTATCGAATAGGTAATAAGTGACCTCAGTACGTTGTTTAAGTTAGCTTCAGGGTTATGTTTTGGGGTTTGCTGCAACACAGGAATGATGCACTAACTTGCAAATGAGCATGTTCTACAGTTAAAAGATGAGGCCTGGTGAAGACCAGCTTTCCAAATTTCACCTGAAGGATATTATGTCTCACTTATGAGCCCCACTGTTGCTTTTATACCATCATAAAGACTTAATGATGTCCCATCAAGACATATTAGTATTTCCCTTGAGCCGCTGTGATGCTAAGCCTACCTGGATCCTTTAGCACCTCATATCATCTTAATAACTAGTCATATTTTAGAACAAGTAGAGAGCTTGTGTTAGGGGTGCAAATGAGCAAGTCGAACCGATAGCTTGACTATACGATGTTGTATGGAGAGATAAAGAGAAATAGCTCTGAATGGGCTTCAAGAATTTTCAAATTAAAAATATGATGATCCCATGTTATTTCCGGAACTACTGAGAGCCCAAGGCATCTTTGTTTTTGTTGGAAGCACGGGTGGTCATGTCAGCGTGCTAATCAGTAACGATAGCACGGAAATCTTTGGAGTATTTTGTCTGTGAACAAGAGCATCAACACTATGAAAAACATTCCCACCCAGACTTGTTTTCCTCTCTAAAACTGGGCATGTTAATAATTTATTTTCACCAAGCTGTGGGGAAGGCATACATTATTGATGTGATCATGCTGTATAGAGTTTCAGAATTTCTGGCGCATCCAGGTCTATCATCTCCCCTGCATCATAGTAAAAATAACACCCAATAGAACATCTTGCAAGGGTTCTGGGTACAATGATGTGAGAAAAGCCAATATTTTTCATTTCTATATTGTTATTGTCCTTCTCTTTTGAGCATGTTCCCTAGCCACGAAGTCATAGAAAAGGAAGGATGATGGCTTTGAAAAGGTATTTCGAGAGCTTTCCAATGAAAGGGAAGCCTGTGGGAAAGAATCGGAGAACAGACACAAGCTCTTCACTGTCTTCCAAATCCATGAACAGTGTGAAGAGATGATGACGGGTACACTGGTCCTGTGACTGAGAACCACAGAGTACCTATTGCAAGCTTGGTGTCATGGCACCTCTGCTCTGTTTCTCAGACTGTAATAGAAATATTGCCCAGCTAGTTTTATCTAATTATGGAGATCACTCAAAGTGAACTAAAAAGTCATGATACTGGACCTTAAACCAACTCCTCCATGTCATTACCAAGCTACCTGAATGTCTCTTATCAGGTACACAGGGCAGAAACACTGACCTTTCTCTTTCTCTGTCATTGGCAATCCAAGCCAGCCATATCATTTGGCACACAATCATCTTTCTGAGGTCGCATTTTCCTCCAGTCTTTTCGGTTCCCCCGCATTCTTCTCTAGCAGTCTAGAGTTGGAGCACTGGGGAAGAGTGTGGGCTTTTCCTTTGCAGTTTCCCAGCTGGGATGCCTGGGAGATTAGCTGTAGGCACTGGTACTGGGGGAATTTATAATTTTTATTGCATTATCTGTATATGCACTCCATTTCTATGTCCATCTGTGTGTGAAGAACTGCCCTAATTGCCACACAAGTCTGTGAAGGCTGTAAGAGTCATTTCAATTCTGGCTGCATCATTTGGGATCCATTTGGGATCTTCGACTCTTCTGGTAACTAGAATTGCTACAAGAATATGTAATATACCCTCTATGGAAAATATGCCGGTGGCATTGTGCCTTGTATCTAAATTATTTTTATATTGCTATGATAAGATAAAATGAGCAAGAAAAATTACAAAAGAAAAACAATTTATTGGGTATTTACAGTTTCAAAAGATTAGAGATCATGAGCACCATGGCAAGGAACATGGCCTCAGGTAGGCAGACATGGGGTGGGAGCAGAAGTGGAGAACTCACATCTTGAAACACAATCGCAGGCAACTATCATGAGCTTTTGAAACCTCTAAGCCTATCCCCCAATGACACATGTCCTGTAACAAGGCCACACTTCCTAATCTTTCTCAAATACTTTCATCTACTGGGGACCCATATTCAAACATGAATCTTTGGGGATATTCTCAATCATGTTTTCCTTTGGCTCATCCTGTCATTAAATTTCAAATCCTGATGTTGTCCAAATATGAAAGTTGCACCTATAGTCCAGCATTGAATTTCTGTTTCCTTAGTGTTCATGGGAATTGACAACTTAAAACTTATTTTTAATTTTTTTTTAAACTTTGGTAAACACAAGTAGTGACAATGTTCTGAGATAGTAAGGACAAGATTAATTATACAGCTAGCAGTTTTCTATTTTTAATGTTATTTTTTCTTAGACAAATCATCTCAACCTTATGTGAATAATGAACAATTTTCCGAAAAAATCACATATAGCTTATGAATGGGAAGACCAAGCAGGTTGGATGTTCAACACCAATGATTGTGAATTAGCTGTGCTTACTCTGTTCACTGGGATGCATTGCTGTCCTTTTCATGACTTTGTTCTTGTAGAAAATTTAATTTACAAGGATCCAAGATCAGCACTTGGGTGAATAAACAAATTAATTACTTAATATAATTTTTCAATCATAAATTATATGACCATCACATTTTGAGAAAAAAATAAATATTATTTTCTTGAATAATACCTATGTTTTAAAAAACTTAGAATACTACAGCTTACAGGAAGAGACTTTAGGAACTCAAGAACATTGGGCAACAGGATCTTCCTTCTCCTGGCTAAAAGAGGTCCACCCTCTAGTCAAGTCAACTGTCTTTTTTGCATTTATTGCTCTCCCTCCCCATTCTTTCTCATTCACTCATGTTTACTTTACTTCTCTCTTCTGATTAGCTCAGCTAGTATAATTGTGACAATTACCACTAACACTAAGTATTTCTCTACATCAAGGACTTTTCATACTTTTGAGACCTAAATGGAGGACTTCCACATCATTAAAAAGATATGGAAGAAGTACTTGCATGTGGAACAGGTGGCTGACTCTTCTTTCTCTGATTGTAAGGCATTTCCAGGGGCAAAGAGCAACTATAATTCTTATGTAGATTGTGAATCTTAAGATAAATGAATGTTTATGTTCCTTTACCAAGACACATCTCTAAAGGAATGAATTAACTCTGTGTTATCCTAATATCTACAAAAAGATTGCTAGAATAATAATTATAAAAGTTATTAGTCCAATTAAATAAGTTTAGCATTTTCCCCAAATGTCAAAATAACCATCATGATACCAAGGGTTAGAATACTGACTGTAAGACCAATTTATGACTTATAACTTTGTGTTGATTGATATTTGGCAATGCACATGTTAATTCAGCTAAGAAATGAATGTGTCCAAGCATAATACAGATTGAGATTCAGTCTAACTCATGAGGAGATTTCTTGAAAGGTCAAGGGTTCTAGGCTTTTGGTGTCAGTCACAGGTGGGTAGAATGGATGAGATTAAGGACAAAATGTAAGCTGGTCAGTTAGTTTTTAGCAAAAAGAAGGGAGTGACTATGAACCTGTTCAGTTGAAGGGATTCCCCAGTGAGAAAACCTGTTACCTGCTATGTGTCATAGTGCTCTCAAAGCCTGATACAGCTAGTGTGCCTCTTTGTAGACTAATTGTTAATGAGTAAACTCCAAGTACTGGTAAAATGAATTTTTTCTTCCTTTTCCCACTAAGTACAATAAAATGCCCAGATATAATATAATATAATATAATATAATATAATATAATATAATATAATATAATATAATGTACTAATATAATATAATAGTAGAGGATTGATGGATTAGGTTCCTGAAACTAAAAGGATGATATGAAAATAAATTTTGGTGATCCATATTGGAGTTGAAGAAATTAGTAATATGAAAATGACAATAGGTACAAACAAAAATGAACAACAAAAATAATTTACTACAATATGCAATAACACTGAATTAGGAAAATGCAGCCTCAATGACAGAAAACCTTTAGACAATAAGCACTTTGTGAGGCCAATGCCATAGGAAAAATAATATGATCCCACTGCATCTGGTCCAGTAAAAGCTAGAGTGGGGAACGTAAACTTCTATGCTTACCACCATAAATGATCCAAACATAGAAGAATCAGAGAGGACCAAGCAGACTGGACTTAGGCTTACACCTGATGGTACCAGGTATTATCTGTTCCTCTTTTCTCTAAAGTTATAATATACATGTTCTCTGCCTCCACTTAAGAGTGTTAGGACATTTTTTTGTTTTTATCTATTTTGACATTTATGTTATATAAATTAAGCACAATTACAATTAAAAACATTTATTTTTAAAAAGTTGTCTATATAAGAAAGGACATTAAAAACCTAGACACTCTCATAAAACCACTACATGAAACATAACATTAAAGAGATATTTAAGTATATATTCATCATACAATGTTCAAGGGCATTGTATTGTGAGATTTCCATGGAGACAGTACAAAATGTAAGGATACGTTCCTAACCTCCCAGAAGGGGTGATTGGCTGAGAATATGGAGTCCATTCTTTTTCCAGTGTCACTGGAGTGTAAAAGTGGAGTTCAGAATATCTACCCTTGTACCAATAATAAGGTTCTCTGTCTTGCGTGTAAGCTATAATACAGTCAGGGGAAGCCACTAAGAGAGGTTTTTGTAAGATACTTAATTACAAAACAAAATCTGCAAAATGTATGTTTCAATCACCTTTCATTTTAGTTTGTATTAAAAAGAATTCAATAGACAGCATCATTGGCATGACGGAGAACTCAAATTATCTCACAAAGGTTTAATGCACTCATTGTTAAAATGTCTCAATGAATAATTGTAAATACACTGAAAACAGAGTCTCAACCAAGAAAGCATGGTTCTTAAGGAAGGAGTCATGAAGATGTCAATAAGTTGTATGTCAATGAAAGCCAAATGGAACTCACAAACAGAACGTATCAGCAATAAAAAGCACAAACCTCAAGGGATAGGCTCATTGCCAGATGGATCAACCAAATAATTTCAATAGAGAAAATATAGAAAATTTGAGTTAAAAGTTAAGTATAGCCTTGGAAACCCATGATACTAGGTAAGACTTAAATGCAGAGCTAACAAAACAAACACTTCAGAAATATTATGTCTAAATTTAGAAAAATAAGCCAACCTAAAAAATTAAAAAAGCTAATTAAGGCACTAAATAGGTATATCCAAAGAATTTCAGTCCTAGGCTCACTGTAGTCAAAATCAAGAAAACTGTAAACAAAGCAAGATGAATACAAAACGCACCTTCCTATTAGTAGTAGACTTTTTCCATAGCAGTTGACTTCTCAGTAGAACCCATGAAGACCGATAAGAAGTGCCACATAAGACTAAAAGATAAAAGGAAACTCAAAGCAGGACAGAATCCAATATCCATTGAAGATGTTTTTCAATAAGTACAAGAAAGGGTCTGTCAGAGAGTGGTGACTTTAATACCAATAGTCAGAAAGCAGAGGTAGAAGGACCTATGTGAGTTAGAGGCTAGTCTGGTCTGCATGGTGAAATCCTGCTTCAAAAGAAGAATAAAATAAAACTCAAGATTTCCCAATAAAGAACCAAGAAAGTTTATATCACGAAAACCAATTCTAAAATAATGGCAAAATCATTAAAATTTCTTCTATATTTTATTTTACTAAATTATTTTTGATAATTCAAGGAAATATAGCACATTGTAGTAAGGTTCTAAATGTTGTAAAATATTTAAAATACCTACATTACAAATGTAAGAAAACATATAGAAATGCAGAGATTCTGTGCTTTAACTGATAATGTCAGTAAGATTAGATGTGTTATATTCAATATGTGCTAAAAATTCCTTTAATTACAAAGATACACAGAAAGGTAACTTGGTGATACTCTAGACAATTGTAATCCTAAAATTTACTGGTTCAACTCACAGGGAAGTAATAAAAAATAAAATAAAAAAAACCAAATAAGCAGGAAAAAATCAAAGGACAAAAAAATCATAGTTAATACCATATGTAAATTGCTTTAAAGGTAAATGGCATAAATATATCAATTAAAAAAATCATCAAAAAGGATTAATGAACTATCCATACCTATCTGAAGTAAGTATATTTCAAGCATAATAATATAAGTGAGTTGGAAGAAAAGGGATGGAAAATGTTGTAGTATCTAAACATAAAGTGAGAGAGTAAAGTGTGTATCTTAACACTAAGTAAAAAATATTGGAGTCAATAGATTCAACAAAGAAAGAGACAAAACAAAAGGCTTAATCTACAATAAAAATAGCAATCCTCTGTAGCTTGTGTATGTACCAAGCAACACGTCTGTACTCTGTAGACCTAAATTCAAGAGAAGTGGGAGAGAGAACAGATGAACCCATGTAAATAACCCCCTTACCATGTGACAGCACACATGGAAAGAAAGCGACAGTGACATCCACGTACTGAAAAGTGCCCTCAGCCAAAAGCACCTCATGAATAGGACATTCCTCCCCATACCACCCAAACGCACATTGTTAGTGCCCCATAATACACACACCGAGACAGACCATATTCTGGGTCATAAAACAAATTTGAATGACTAAAATCATACAAAATATATTCTTTGGCCAAGTGGAGTACAATTTGAAAGATAACATAAAAATTCAGAACACTTGGAAACTAAACAGCATATTTCTAAAGGATCCATAAATCAAAGTGGAGGCCCCAACAGAAAATTTAAAAATAGGCTGAGCTGAATGAAAATGAAAATGCAACATATGATAAATGTGGACATTGGCTAACACAGTGCTTTGTGGGAAGGATAATGTCATTGCTGTAAGAGGGGATAAAGAACCCCAACTTAACTAAAATTAACAATATAAACTTTTCTAAAAGAAAATGAAGAACAGTATATAATGTGTGTGTGTGTGTTTAAACATTTCTAAAGTAAAAAGCGTAACAAAGAATTTTGAGACAAAATGATGAAATATCAAATCTTTGACAAAAATCTAATAAACAACATCTTTTAAAATGATATATAGTCTGATAGAAGGTAATAGACTAGAGGATAGATAGGTAGATAGATAGATAGATAGATAGATAGATAGATAGATAGATAAATAGATAGATAGACAGATGGATATTAGATAGATAGATGTTTGATAGATAGATGATATATAAAGAGAGAGAGAGAGAGAGAGAGAGAGAGAGAGAGAGAGAGAGAGAGAGAGAGACTAGAGTACCTACTGGGAAAAGAAACAAAGGATATCACTGAAGATGTTCTAGATAGGCAAGGAATTCTAAGTAAATATTACAAACAACTGCCCCTAAAAATCTATCACCTTAATGGATAGAGCCAATTTCTCAAAGTCATGAACTACATCTTGCACCTTAAGAAACTAAAATGTTGGCTTTCCTAGACACAGTAAATGAATTTGTAATTTTACAAATTCTCCAAATTAATCTCTAAAGCATGATGTTTATGTAGACAATTCTTCAAAAAAATTTAAAGACAACACAAACACTGCAAAATGTCTTCCAGAAAGCAAACAAAGTTTCATTTCCATCAATTGTTTCAAACTATTACCATTTCTTAGGAAGTAACCAAAGCATACACAATTGGAGCTGAAAGAAAAATGACTTATGAACATAAAATGAAAACATCTCTTTACAATGTATTAGCAGTAGAATTTATATGTGTGTATGTGTGTTTAGATTCACTTAAATAAAATATATTTGAACATATAATACATACATATTAAAAATATTAAGTAAAACACCATGAGCAAATGGGTGTTATTCCAGGGATATGAGACTGGCTTTTTATTTGATAATAAATCAGTGTAATCAGCCTTCAATAACAAGCTAGGGCAGAAGGATTTACCTAATTTCTTTTATTAATATAGGAAAAACTTTTGACAAGATTCAAAGCCTGTTTGTGATAGTAACTCTTAAATAGTCAGAAATGGTACTCCCTCAACTGCATGAAGAATATCTATATATGCTACAAAAAACATTCTTAGTATTAAAAGACAGAAAAATTTCCCTTAATTCTGCAAGTGAGGAAAAGATATCCAACCAATCATGTTCAACATAATACTTTGAGGCCAGCCTGGGCTACATAATGAGTCCTTGAAAATACTTACAAAATGTGCTTATTCATAACACGCATAAATACATCATAGCTGTGAATTTGAAGTTTTGCAATGTGACATAAAATATAATGATATAAAGTTATTAGTTAAATAATAAGTCAAAAGTATAAGAACTGGAAATTACTTGTTCTATATATTTATCCTATATTTGTAACTTTAAAGTTTCTTTTTCCACTGGGCAGTGATGGCACACGCCTTTAATTCCAGCACTTGGGAGGTAGAGATTGGCAGATCTCTGTGAGTTTAAGGCCAGCATGGTCTACAGAGCTAGTTCCACGACAGGCTCCAAAGTTACAGAGAAACCCTGTCTCAAAAAAAAAAAAAAGTTCCCTTTTGCCCATTCAATTTAAAACCATGCATGAAAAGAACAATAGCATACCTGGCTGGTATACTATACCACCACTTTCTTGTCATGTTTTATAGAATTTTAAATTTTAATTATTTTTTAAGTTAAAATTATATATATAATATCCATATCATATATATTATACTTTTCAGAAAAAGCAAGGCTCTTATTTCCAAAGTCCTTTGTTTAAGGTTGTCTTTTCCAACTCAGATCCCACATAAAGCCAGTAATTAACTTCTGACCAAAAGAAATGAATTCAGCCTAAGAGAATATCTTCCAGATTAGGAAAGAGCAAACTAAAGAAATGAAGTTCACAGAGGGCTCAACACAGGCATTCCCTCAACTCCTTCATGTTCTAAGCACAAATGTCTCTCTCTAAGGCAGTTCCTCTGATCCCACTTGTGAAACCAAGCATGTCTACCTAGATAATATGCAGAGAACACTTGTCCCAAACAATATCGTTACTTAGCAAAAGGAGAGCAAGGCATAACAATGAACATTGCCAGAGATTGAGCAAGCATATGTTTCAAAAGGCAAAAGTATGAAGCATTGTATAAGACTCTTAGAAAGTATTACCCTTGGCTACAAGAGCAGTAATAAGGGTGGCACCCATTGAAGTTGAACACCTAGTTGCTGGGCAAATATTTTTGCAGAAGTATTTTTATAAAATTTTGGTGACCTGTGTGCAAAACTCTGCTTTCCCCAATGTTTTGTTATGGTTTCAAAGAGACAATCAAGCCAGAAAGCCCTTCCTTCATATTCTCCTGCCTCTATATGTTTTTCTGAGAGCTGCCACAATTGTGTCAAAACTCCATTTGATCCTTCCAGCATTTCAAAATGCAATTGGAAATAAACCAATTATTTCCCAGGGTAATTACCAAAATATTCAAATAATGATATACATCAGACACAGACACAGTAAGCAACCAAAGCTGGAAGTGAGTTTCAATTGTACTACTATACCTTCCCAATAGGTAGGAGTATAAAGTGCATATTATATTGAAAACCTGTAAGATGTGAAGTGAGGTCCTGTAATATGAAACTCTGAAAGTGTCTGTGATTCTATAAATGACTTCAAATATAATTTTCATACCACTACAGATTATTAACGAATTCATAATTAAAACAAACGATAAACTCAGTTTGAAATGAGTGACAACACTGGTTTTCTTTTTTCCACCAGGCTCACAGATTTGTTCAAAATCCCTTGTGCAGAAATAAATGTTCAATCAGTTACAAAACTGCCTGGAGGAACTCTTGTTCCATCTAAAGGGTTACCATCAGAGACAAATTCAGCAGTTATCATCCCTCCTTGAATTTTGGCTGGTAAAGAATTTATTTTATTTGCCAGACTTTATTGTCATCCCGCTAGCAGCATATCCGCACAGTAATGCTCTTCTGTCCCACGACCATTGCATCAATTTTTCATGTTACATCTAAAATTAGGGCACATTTTCTTGATTGATACTTGGTGCTCCATGTATAATTTTATTACTCCCGAGGAACGATGGAGACCGATTACAATCAGGCAGTGACTGGCTATCTGGTTATATTAAGATGTTAAGGTAAATGATGAAAAGTTGATTTACTGCTACTATGGGGAAAACTTTGGGATTTATTATGTGTTTGGGTCTTGTTGATGTTGTTCACACTGCTGCTATTATTGATAAAAGATATTTAATATATTGAAAGCTGGTAGGTTAACCTAGATGCCTAGAGAGTTTAAATACATATTCATAATACAGTAGAAAGTTCTGGAGACCAGGGGTTCAAATACCTTCTCTCCCCACATTAACATATGGTGGGACTTTTGTTTCTCTATAAATAAGGGAATTGGATAGGGACTTCTCCAACTTCACTCACTTTCTGTGAATTTCCGTAGTTTTTTTCTTATGTAAAATTGCAGAGTTAGTTCTGTGGAATTCTATAGTTTATATTTTAATGCTAGAAAAGATGGTGTAACCATTTTAATATACCACACTATAGATGCTCTCTCACTCCTCTGAGCACATAAACATTTTGTATTTAAATTATTTATGATCTGGAGCTAGCTAATTTCTCTTTTAATATTTTAAGCTTTTAGTTGATTTTCTTTCCAAAGGATAGAACTCTCTCGTCAAAAATTGCATGAGTATTCTGGAAAGTGATACTATCAAGGTTTTTGTTTTGTATTTATTTATTTTTATTTGGTTCATATGTTTTCCCTAAATATGTATATACATATTTATATATGTATTTTTAACACTTGTGTGCCAGCGCACACAGAGTTCAGAAAAAGATATCAAAACCAGGTACTGGAATTACAGATGGTTGTGGTCCTCTGAAAGAACAACAAATGCTCTTAAACACTGAGCTATCTCTCCAGCTCCTGCCAGTTATTAGAAATATTCTGTATTTACTTGCCTTATTCTTTTGTGTCTATTCGTAGCATTTAAGTGTCCTCCCTGATTAACATTTAGAATTTGATCTTTGGCTATGACTTGCTGTGAATAGCAGGTATATAAAGATCATGTTGTCAAGTTGTAGGTGTTTGCCTTTTTTTCATATTTAATTTTTTTATTATTGCATTATAAATAGTACCATTCAAAATTTCCAACTCCTCTGCTCCTCCCATTTCCCTCCCACTCCCCCACTCCCCCTCCCTTTTTCCCCTCCAGTCCTAAGAGAGGGCAGGTTACCCTGCCCTGTGGGAAGCCCAAGGCCCTCTCGCCTCCATCCAGGCCTAGGAAGGTGTGAATCCAAACTGATTAGGATCCCAAAAAAGCCAGTACATGCAGTAGAATCAAATCCCAGTGCCATTATCATTGGCTTCTCAGTCAGTCCCCATTGTCAGTCATATTCAGAGAGTCTGTTTCGATCACATGCTCGTTCAGTAGGTGTTTGCCTTTTAAGTTTTCCTGTTGATCCACATGCTATCAGGTAATGGTGTTTGTGTTGGCAGGTTCTTCTGTAGGGTAAAGGGGGGAAGTGTTTTGCATAGTATTCCAGGTGCGTTTCTTAGGATACTATTTCCTGAGCATTTTACGATATAGGTATTCGAACAGGGCTTGTGGCACTTTAGAAAGAATAACAGACGGAAGAAACCAATTCCAGAGAATAGGACCTTGGAGGTGTCAGGAGGTGCCCTCTTTCCCCCTCACAGTTGTAGCTGGATTAACTCTTTTGTCTCATTGTCAGCCTGTGTGTTTCACACTGTTTGAGGAACTTGTGGCTTTGTGGAAACTCAAAGGCCTGGGAAATCCTCTCCTAGTCAGAGCTCTGGCTGACCTGGGCTCCTTGTTTGCTCTCCTCCTATCTCATTAATGCAGCTGTGAGTAGATTTCCAGAGCTCTTCACCTGACACTGTGATGAGGGATCAGGTGCCAGGTAGGGTAATCAATCTGGAGGGCTTTTAGCCTCGCATCCTACCACTGTTTGACAGCATGTCTCCGTCAAGGAGACTGTCTTCCTTAGATCGATAAATCAATCAGTTCTTTTTACATCTTATGAAGCACTCCTCACGCCCCATGTCACTCACGCTGTACCTCACACAAGAGGAGAAATCAGAGCTGAATTTGGCCCAAACCATCCCCATTCACATTCTATCCTATAATCGCAGATCTTTCCCCCAAATCAATTGCCAGCCCAGTGGTAATGGATCACAGTCCAGTTCTTCATTCCTATAAACTGAAGAATAAATCTCTCTAAAGTGGTGGATGTTCTGGTGTGCTTAAAACAAAATAAAGCACATCTGTAATTCAGAGGGCACTAATTGTAAGATTTATGATTAGAAATGATCAAAGGAAACAGTATAGGCTTTATTTAAAGATAAAAGATTCACTGATACTGCCAAAAGGAGCTTCAGAGCTCTTCAAAGCTGTCAAGATAGCAAAAGAGCTGGCCAAGTGTTTAAGCCTGCATACCCAGCAGTCTCTTGCTCTCTTGTCAACATGAATGTAGGGTAAGAGGTAAGTCAGAAAGTTTGCTTCATGTGTTGTGTTTGCTCCTATGATATTTAAACACTGGACTGGACTGCTTGGAGCATAGAGTACAAACTACAAGGTTAAATAATAGCTGGTGTCTTCCAAGTACAGCTGTAGAATCTAAGACACATCTGTCCTAACTGCCTTATGCAAAGGAGTGTAGCTAATAAGTGATATTTTCAAAACCTCTGCCAATAGCCACCATGCTAGCTTCCTTTTGACTGTTAGCCATTTCTCTAGGAAGAAATGAATCATTCCAGAGTGTATGAAGGAACAGCTCTGGAAGTAGTACAGCTCAACAGTTCCCTGTTAGGGAAGGGGAGTTGTAAAGAGACATCTGGCTGCATCTGTAGTTACACTACATCTGATCACCCCACTTCTTCCTTAGAGGAAGGAAACTTCCCAGTGAGTAAGACAGCGACTGATGAATTTAGGAATCAGATGTACAGAAATGAAACTTCCTCTTCCCTGAAAGTATACACAATTATGGGATGGAAATTTCATCAGTTAATAGAATCTAGTCTTCAGTGGAAAATCAAACTTGAACTCATACATGACCTTGAATAAATGACTTAAACATTCCAGATGCCAGGTTCTTTATCTGCCACTGTGATAACTAGATGGCCTGGTGCACAGGAAGTTAGCATAAAGCCATCCCAGCGGTGGCCCCAAATGATATATACCACCTAAAATTAGACTCTTGTGGCTTGATATTAGTGTTGTCTTCTCAATTGCCCCAATTTGGTATTTGATGTAGCTTTACAATAAGTCTTCAGTAGCAGTCTTTCCTTTTTAAGAACCCAAGCCAACCATAAGACATAAAATAAGCCATTTTTTTCCATCATCTACAAATAATGACATTCTTTTTAAGGAAAAAAAAGAAGCTGTTTCAAGGTTTTGATGAGAACAGAGAGTTTCAAGGCTGGTGAGGACAAGTATGGTATTACTAAATAGGTTATATAGCCACCTGATCTGGTGGTTGTTCTTTATTAATAGTCATCCACCTTTGTGAAAAGTGGGTATTTCATCATTGCAGAGACTCAGAACTCACTTCCACTGAATTTCTTGGAATCAATAAAAGTTATCACACTTTAAAATTTGGTATATTGGCTTAGAAATCCATTCAAAATTAACTTTCTTCAGGTAGTTTCTCAGAACATTGTGTGGTGGGTGTGGTATGCTGTCGACAGATGTTTCTGTCCTGCCCAGTCCCAAGGCATTCATTCAGTCCCAACAACCACACAGAGGCCTAATTAATAAATTGGTTGGCCTATTAGCTCAGGCTTTCTTATTAACTAACTCTTACATCTTTCATTATACCATACTTCTTGTTTGTGTTTACCACGTGGCTTGGTACCTTTATCAGTGAGGCATTCTCATCTGGGTGACAACTGCAGACTGAGCCTTTCTTCTTCCCAACCTTCTCCTATTATTGTCACTCCACCTATGCTTCCTGCATGGCTACTGATCAATCAGCATTTTATTAAACTAACACAAGTGACAAATCTTTACAGGGTACAAGACCATTGTCCCACAGTAATTCCCCTTTATTTGTTATCTTTTCAAAAAAAGAAGTCTGAATCTGATCTCCTTTGTTTAGCTTTTTCCTCGCCATTGTCCATAACAACTTGTAACCAACATTCTAAACAAAGATAAACATCCATAACCCAAATTTTGTGAATGTGGACATAGCTTTCTAGGCTACTTCCTGCTGATTGGGTGTGATGTTAATCTTATGGGGACCTAAAGAAAGTTTAGAATTGTAGTCAAGTCCTGACTGGAATATTCTGTGACACTTGATCATCTCACTCAGCAGTCTTGAGACTATTCTGGAATAGAACTCAGAGGAAACTCCAACAGAGGTCCTCTGAAATGTTGGATCATCTGGGCCATCTGCTCCTATCAGAGATGTCTTTTAGCAGCTGTTGTTCCTTCCTCAGCCTTTAAACAATACAAAGGTAACACAATAACATACAGTATTCAGATTCTCTGTGTATTTTCATCTACACATGGCTTTATTTTAAACTCTATTTCTTTTATTTTTATTTTTTATTTTTTTGAGACAGGGTTTTTCTGTGCATCATTGGTTATCCTGGAATTCACTCTATAGACCAGGCTATCCTTTAATTCACAGAGATCCACCTGCCTCTGACTTCCAAGTGTTGAGATTAAAGGTGTGTGCTACCACAAACAACTACTCTCTTTCTTTTTTCTAAGGACTTTCTCTTGTCTCTCTCAAGCCAACATATGTTTTTAAACACACTGTAAACCATATAGAGGTTTTATTTTAACTGAATCTATCTTTACCATATATCGCTTCTTTTTGACCACATGAGTCTTTAATTTGCTAAACGATATGGCTAGGATTAAAGCTTTGGTTTAACGGCTGAATCCATCCCATTCCTCAGCTTTCTGAGAGTCTAGCTTCATGGTGGAGGTACTGGTAGAAGCCATGTTTATTGCCACAACTCTATGGAGTTTCAAGGTCTGTGCCATCACCAAGAAGCATGCTGTCAACTATTCATAAACACCATAAGTGTTTGGTAGTAGGATGTCTTAAAAGAACTATAAAGTTTTTGCAGCTAAAGCTGTGTCAGGAAGCCTCTCTTTAATGAGACACACTTGCCTCTAACAAACAGAGCACACATGAGAAAATGCTGCTATCAAGAAGCAGTGTTTAACTCTTTTCTTTTGTGTTTAGAAGTATTTCCCAAGCTCTCTCAGGTTTTCTGTGGATATAGTTGTCCACTGTGGTACCATTTGTTGACAGAGTATTCTGTCCCATTCGGTCCCACCAGCCATTCAGTCCCAAAGAAACACACAGAGGCTTACATTAATTATAAACTGGTTGGCCTATTAGCTCAGTCTTCTTATTAACTCTTATACATTAACCCATAATTCTTGTCTGTGTTTACCACATGGCTTGATACCTTTTATCAGAGAGGCATTCTCATCTTGCTCCCTCTGTGTTTTGGTGACAACTACAGACAGAATTTCCTCTTCCCAGAATTCTCCTAATCTGGTTGTTCCACCTATACTTCCTGCCTGGCTACTGGCAAATCAACATTTTATTAAACCAATACAAGTGACAAATTTTTACAGGGTATAAGACCATAGTCCTGCAGCAAGGAAAGTTAAAAAAAAAAAGATGTGAAGGGAAGACAGGGGAGGAGAGGCCAGGAGATGAAAGAGGGAGAGGATAGGAGAAGAGCAAGAAAGAGAGAGGAGAGAAGGGAAGTACAGAGGAGACAAGAGAGGTGAGGGAAGAGAAGAGGGGAAGGAAGGAGAGGCAAGACACTTTAGAAGGAGCCATAGTTTAAATTCCTAGGCCTAAGAATCTGTCCTAGATTAAAAGATAATTTATAAGTTGTTCCTCTAACCTGGGGAGCAAAAAGCTGGCATCCAATTTTCTAATCCCTGGGAGTGAACCTGGACTAAAATCAGAAAACCAAACTTGTGGTTATTTGGCTGGTAAATTGGGGGAAGGATAAAATCAAAGCTTCTATTTAGAATAGCTTTACCCTGCAGTTGTTCAGTCCAAAAGAAACACAGAGCTCTAGATTAATTGTAAACTGATTGGCCTATTAGCTCAGGCTTCTTATTAACTAGCTCTTACATCTTAAATTAACCCATAATTCTTGTCTGTGTTAGCCATGTGGCTTGGTACCTTTTTATCAGTGAGGCTTTCTCATCTTGCTTCCTCTGTAGCTGGGTTATAACTGCAGACTGAGCCTCTCTCTTCCCGGAATTCTCCTGTTCTAGTTGCCCCGCCTGTGCTTCCTGCCTTGGCTACTGACCAATCAGCATTTTATTAAATTAATAAAAGTGACGAATCTTTACAGGGTACAAGACCATTGTCCCACAGTAAAAATGTACTTTCCTTTACATGACGCAGCCTGCTATTAGCACTAGAAAGTACTTTGAAGGCCCTCTGAGCCCTTGTTCTCCTCATCCTAACCATACCCCTAGCCAAGAAAAATAGCAGCCATGTGGCTTATTCTGAGAGACACAACTTGAACTGGACCTCAAATCCCCTGCTCTGTAGCCAAGGGCTTGCTTCAATAAAACCTATTACCTCTCAAAGCTGACTATTGCCCACATAAGCATTGGTTTATTTCACAATGTGGTGAAAGCCTGCTGGAATGAGCATCTAAATTGCTAATGATAGTTCATTCCATATGGGCCATAAAGTAGCAATAATTGTCTTTTGCATCTTGGTTGAAGCCAGCCCTATGATCTCAAGATAAATAGCGTTGTGTGCTGTTACCTGTCTCCTGAGCAACCCAGTATCTCTTGTTCCTCCACTCAGTAGCAGCATATGCTTAAGTTTCTGACAAATGAAATTATTTCAAGAAGATTAATATATAGGATGTCATTAGTTGATTGCTATTAAGTGGAAGTTTACATTCCTGATGTGATTACATATCTGCCAGCTTACATTCTCATTTCCTAATTATATATCTTCTTTGAACCACACATGGCCATCGTATTTGTACTGGAACCCATTTTAACCCCTTGAAAAAAAAAAAAACAGAAAAGGAAAAAAAAGTAAGAAATGTAAAATAATAAATCCCTATGTAGTTACAAAGAGGGCATTGCAGTAAGTAAATAGAGAATTAATGGCAAATATATCCTTTCTGAGTGGAGATGGAGGAGGAGTGGATGGGGGAGTGGGTAGATTAGAGGTGGGGGAGGGGTCAGAAGGAGAGGAAGAAGGGTAAACTTTGGTTGGTATGTAAAAGAAATGAATGAATGAATGACTGAATGATAAATAAAAGTGAATCTACTGAAAGATTCATGTGAAACCAGGCCTGGTGCCAGGGTTCTGTAATTCTAGTTTCTCAGGAGTGCATCAGGAGGATAACTATTACAAAGACAAGCTGGGCAACTTAGTAAGACCACATCTCACTGAAAAACAACAGAAGTGGAAAATGAGAATTAGTTATTTAGCTCAGTGGCAAAGTATCCAACAAAAAGGAGGTAAAAGCCAAAAATTATAAGTTGTCAAGCATGATGAGTGGGAAACAAACCTTTCTGTTGTCATGGTAAATGTAAGATGAAGATATTTAATGACCTGCCTTTGGCCAAATCTCACTCCAGTTTATTATTTGTAATACTTTGCATTTCTTATGTCTTAATATATAGTTATTTCATAAAAGAAAGAAAACATTCTATCAAGTCGATTAAATGAATTTTGTGTGTTTACGTGGTAATATCACATCTAACTTGATTTTCATGCCTCTATAAGCATAAAGTGTAATGTAAGAAGCAGACTTTGTAACCCTTGCTGAGTACCGGATTCTATTTGCACTTGCTTCGATCAAGAACCAAAGGAGCCTAAGACTGTGTACTGTTTAAGTCAATCAACAAAGTTTCTTCCTTTCAGTGACTTAGCTGACAAGACAACTGACATGAAAATGAAAACCATTTCAGAAGGTCACAGGACTTTCTGTATAATGCTTCCATGGAAAGGATGGGAGAATTGTGCTGGAGAACATTAACGGGTTTAGTAAGGATTGACATGAGGAAATTTAATAAAGGGTTTTAGACTGAGAATTGACAGCTGAAGAAGGTTGGAATGGAGAAGTAGACTTTACTATCATTCCCAAGTATTCATTTCCATTCCCTAGAGGGTGATTGTAATTCTGCATCCAATTGGCAGGAGAAATGACTATGTCTGTTTTCCTCTCGCTGATTAAATATGTGTCCTGTCCAGGATGAAACCTTAGGAAAGAGTGTGTGCTTTATTATGACCTGTTTCTTCCTGTCACTCAACTGGCAATGCTCCCAATGAAGGATGTGTTGTAGAGCGGAATCGCAGCCAACCCACTGTGAGCCTGTGGCAAAGAAGAAGTAAACCTTTGTTAATTTAGGGCATTCAAATTTCGGGATTATATGTTAGTGGAATGGAACTCATTCTACTCCCTCAGAAAACAGGTATAAGCAGGTGTTCAAGACAACAGAAATTAAGCTATCAGCATGATGTTTTCTCAGTGGACCTGGCAGACCAGGCTAACTTTATGGGAGTGACTGTTCAAATAACACAAGAAGTGAAATTTAATTGTGTGAGACTGCATTCAGAAAGACTAATTTGGGTCTGGGAACAAGTTACTGTTCGTGTTGGATAAAGTTCAATATTGTGTGTGTGTGTGTGTGTGTGTGTGTTTCTTTTTCTTCATATTCCAATACCTTGGAAAGTAGTAGCTATTCACTAATTTGTTGAAGTCATAGAACATATTAACTTGCTACTGTGGCGTATAGTGAAAGTTTTGGCTGAAATGACCATAGGGACAAAAGTAAAATGATGCATTATGCTTTCCAATTGTGAGCTAAGCAGAAAGAAAGCGCAGTGTCTAACCAGGAAAGCAGTTTAAGGTGAATACGCTCAAATGATGGAGAAACGTACAAAGATGATACTGCTTTCCCCACAAACTGTCAAATGTCCCTAGGCAATAAATTCTTCACACTGCCTGTGCTGACTGGCTTCTGATTTCTAGGGGAATGGCAAATGCAAGTTCACTATGCGCTGCAAGGATTTATCTCTTTATAGAATTTAAAGAGTTATAAGGGGTTTAAGGGATAATCCTATTCAAATATAATATACACTTGAATGACGTTTGCCATCTGGACAGTCTGTCAGTTTGCAATGCCAAGTTTATTGGCTCCTGGGAGGCAGCTCCACTCCTTGTTGTTTGCTGTTACTACTCCTAGTACTAAGCTTGTTGGAATGACTCAGTTCCTCTTTGTATAGTTTCTCAGATCTGAATGCACAGGTGCAACACATTGGGTTAATATGTGCACCAGACTAACTAGGTTTCTCCTCACTCCACCATTTAACTTAATAGACTCCATGCTGCATTCTGAGCCCAGGCAAAAATAATTTCTTCTATGTCCAAATCAAAGCAGCATTCTTTATTAAGGAGCTATTACGTCTGGGGACTCATAATGCTACACTTAACTTCGGCATCTGCTTCATCTCCAGCTGTGTCACGCTGGTCATGTCAAAAGTAAATTCATTCAATTCAAAATGCAATTCAGTACCCAACAGCTAAGTTACACTGAAGTCCACCAGGAGCAAGAAGAAATGCCAGCCCAAGCTCCCACACTGCTTCTCCACGGAGCACTGACATCAAACAGCTGTGAAGGTTAGGGTCATATATACTATGTGCTATTTCTGCTATTGATTCTGTCTTCATGCATTCCTTTTCATTGTGGGAAAAAAAGGGAGAAGAAATGAGCTGAGCTCCTCAGAGTAGGGTATCCTTTTATTACGACTGCGTGCTATCCAGGTTCAAGACGCTGGGTCTCCATAAGGAGTGGGAGACGAGGGGTCCAGTCATGCACGCACTGTACAAGTAGCCTTTAGTACCAAGCTACCAGCTACTACAGTCAGTCTGCACCTGGTGCAGCTGAAAGATGACTCCCGAGTGTTGAAGTAAGAAGGTCTCGTGTCTGAAAGTGGAAACCTTGAGGCTGATTGGCTGGATAGTTGGAGGCGATGCAGAATCTTGGCTTGGAGCTCTCCCTTTCGACTTGAGATACTGTGTCAGTGTGTGCGCTCTCAGATTTCTGGCAGCCTGCCATTTAATAGCAGCAATTTAGACTTTTTTATGCTTTCCTTTGTGCTGACCCATTCAGAGAATAAAATAGGCACTCATGATATTCATGGGATTGCATCTGGGACTCCAAACAGTTCTCTGGAATCTGTAACAGCAGCACCCACATTCTGCTCCTGGAGCATATGCTGAGCTTTGAGAGGTGACTCTTCCTTTTCACCTGAAATCTCATTTGTGTCCTGCCTCTGTTCCAGTGGGTAAATACTGTGACAGTTAAAGAGTAAGAGACTGTAACAAGAAAGAAGAGAGAGAAGTCCAGTTCAGATCAGCATTTTACAAACCTGCTGTTCAATCTCTCTGTGTTGTTCAACAATGTATTTATTTTTATATGTAAAATACACGGTGTGAGCACTGATATAAAAGGGTAACAAACTAGTGTCTTCTATAGGACTCCTTACAGACTTACTAGCCAAATCCAGAGTGTCATTCAGACACAATACTACCTCAGGCAAATTGTGTGTTTCCAGGTCACTTAGTTATTCTGATTTTTCTCTGCCACATAAATAAGGGTTACAATAGAGGTCATTGGCCTGTCATCACAGTTCATAAGTCTGTGCTGTGTTTACAGGAGAGAGTGTAGCATACAATAAAATCATCTCCTACACTACGAAAAATGCAGCATTTGTGCAGTGCGCATTGCTGGATGATTGGTGATTCATGTGAAACCCTGTAGAGGCCTATTTTATGCCAAACATGGTAGGTGCTTGAACACACCGATTTTCCTTCCTTTCTTATCCTTCTCTCCCTCCCTCTCTTTTCTCTAATCACTCATCACAGTCTTTTATTTCTGCACTCACATTGTTTAATCAGCATTTATTCAACCCAGGGAACGGTTAAGAGAGTTTGCAATTTGATATTTCCAAGTGAACTATATTACCTTCTTAATATTAAAAAGCTTCTCCCTTTAAAGAGGGTGATGATGACTTTTAGTTTACTTTCATATTATAATTGAACATGATCCCAACAACCCAAAATGGAGCAAACGATATGTTAGTAAGTGCATAAAGGATAGGATTTCACTGAGATCGTGACAAGTGAGTGGGCTTGGGAGAAGAAAGATGACAATGGTAAAAGCGTGTAGATAATCCCGGCTTTAAAGACTTTTCTCCTTTAAGAAAAAGAATGGTGATGTATAATTTGAATATTTTAAAAATTGTCTAGTGAGACATTTTTAAGTGTTTTTGCTTGGTTCTGCCTGGTTAAGAAGCATAGTGATCAAAAAGACAATGGTTTTACAATGTGATTCCCAGTCCCTTGTCATTTGGAAACTTGTGCATGCTGGCCCCCATTCCAGACCTGCTGAATCAGAAAACTCCCAGAGACCTAAGTTTTCACAAACCCTTCATGAGTTTCTGATGTAAACTTCAGTCCTCCAGCCTGGAATATTGCTTTGACTCTGTAGTTTAGCACCTCACATATCTCCAGTGTTGGAAAATGTGTAAGGAAAATCTATGGCATAGATTCTACTCCAGCACCACCAGACTCCTTCCCATCCTTCGCAGCTACCCCTGAATTCCATCTAGCTCAGTCATCCAGGGCTGAATGAACTAGGAACATTTTGGTTATAATTGAGAACTTGCATGCATTTTTTTTCTCAGCTAGTAGAAGGGCTAAGGAAAGAAATTCAAACAGATACAGGATCTACAGACAGTTGTCACTGTCAGGGAACAACCTAGAAACTTCTTTTAGGTTTTTGTTGTTTTTTGTTTTGTTTTGTTTTGTTTTTTGTTGTTGTTGTTGTTTTGTTTTTTTGTCTCTTTGATTTTCAGGAAATTTCTCACTGACATCTAGAAGATTGATAGCAAATTAGAAGTTGTAAATTTCCAAACATGATGGAGTTTGAGGAAAGTTTAAGTCTTTGTCATTGCTCTGATCGAATGTGTCGTGTCCCTCTCTTCTTCAAGAGAAGAAATGCTACTGTGGGCAGATTGAGCTAATGTTACATGAAGAAGGAAGAGTGATGTCTTAGGCCCGTATTAACATCACAGTTAGGATTGGGGGCAAGCAACAGGAAGGGAAGGCAGGAGAATTCATCAGCAAACAGGATGGATGAGATGGAATGGGGTTCACAGCCTAAGACTAGCATGGAGATAAGAAGAATGAGCTGGGAAGATATAAGTTGATACCTGATATCCTGAGCTTCTACCTCAGTCCATCTCTGGTCATTTGCTGCACTTGTGTTTTATAGAGCAAAACCATGCGGCTGCAATGAAATATGGGTTATTTCACATGCCTTTATTCCAAAGACTTAACACTAGAGTCACCCTCTGGGAATCATGTCTTGTGTAAAACTAGAGCCATTCCTCAAACTTTAAAACAGAATACATATGTCTCATATTCACTTCAACAAACCAGTCAGTTACAACAGTGTGGATTAATCCAGCATGGTTATTATTCTGTAGGTAACAACAGCACCTGTTTGGGGGTGTCAAATATGTGTCATGTTTGTGCCCACAGCTCTGTTAAATGATTAAGCCCTTCTTCAATTTCTACCTAAAGAAACTGAAGAGCCATGAAATGAAGTCACTGGCCAGTACCCTGAAGCCCCAGTGCTTAGACAGAATATGCTACGGCACATTCCAAACACTAGTGGAGTTCCACAGACATTACCATTCTGCAGGTACAGCATGCCACCCATGTGAAGAAAAGGTAGTTCCTGAATTAAAATTCAGTGGTTTATGTTCACTTTTATTGTTACTGTTCTACAATAGAACAAGAGAATAAAAGGAAGCATAACAAGCACATGGGTTTTGGCTGAATGAACTGAGTAAAAGTGCAGTGGTGCCATTAAGTAACGTTTTTAGAAACTTTATTTCAATGAAAGAGCTCCTTAATTGGGGAGAATTCAAATCAGCGTAGTCGTTGCAATGCAGTGGATTGACTATATTAGTCTCTTACATGCAAACATTGCTTTTTGGGACCTTAGCTTCTCTTCTGCTCAGAAGAAACTGTTCAAGATGCCAGACCCCACACCATATGTATAGAATTTATAAGCCTGTCTTTTGCCCTGTAGCTCACTCTATTCACCATGATCTGCTGTCATCACTCAGCATGCTGTGTATCCACTCATTGTTGCATATTTGCATTACTAAATGTTTATACTATTTTATGACTTCATGGGTTGTGCAGAGAGGGTATATTTTCTCTGGTACAATGCATAAAACCACAATATCTCCCTTTGGAGAAACCCACACTCCCTTAATTTCCAACGTGCACAATAATTCTATTCTTCAACTCTCTTTCTCCCTCCCTCTACCTTTCCCTCCCCCTCTCCCTTCTCCTCTTGCCCTTGTCCTCCCCTCTCACTGTTTCCTCCCCAGACACAAACATGACTTAAACAATAATAAATTTTATTAAAATATTTTGTTAGTTTTTCCACATAAGTGCTTTCCACATTCATGCCTGGTGCCCCAGAGGCTAGAATAGGTCCTTGGATCCCCTGGGACAAGAGTTATAGATACTCGTGAGCTGTCACAGGGGTGTTGGGAATTGATCTTGTGTCCTCTGGAAGAGCAGCCAGTGATCTTTACAATTGACCCATCTTTCCAGCCCTAAAAATTTTTCTTAATAAACTCCAGCCTTCCTTCCAAATAAGTAAACTGTTTGACTACCCAAACTGACCCATGTTTTCCAATGGCTTTGATATTCTACATTTGCACAGCTGTGCCCTTACTTTCAGCTAATAAGACATTCTGTATGCATGTTTAAGACACAAATAGTCCAATCCTCCTATCTCAGAAAGTAATCAACATAGCATATTCAGGTATAATCTATCCATTAATTCTTGGTAGCTTCTTAGATACCATTCTTGCTGCATTTTCCTCCATGATTCTTGGCGTCATCACCTTATTCAAGTTCATGTTATGATTTACAGCAACAATTGTCACATTTGTTTCATCATTTGAACCCCAATATTCTTTCCCAACTGGATAGTGGCCTGTCTATCTTATAATGTCACTTACAAAACTTTAACATATAAATTATAAATTGTGAATCTCTTTAATTGATGACATATATAACCAAATAAATTATGTATAATTTACTAAATATGTAATATATTATATGTATATGTAAGTAACAACAAAGAATAAGAGGTCACAAATTTGAAAGAGAACAAGGGAGGAGCACATGAAATGATGTAATTTTATTACCGTCTCAAAAAGTAAAAATAAATGTTTCAAAAATTCTTGAAGTTCCTTATTCATTAGGTCTAGGGTAGAGCATAACCATCTAATGCCTGCTACAACAACACTTAGAGTCTGCAGATATCTTATTATATTCTTTTAAAGCATTTGTGTGTGTTTTCCTTCATGCACATGCCTTTTAGCATGTGTGTAGATCAGAGAGCAACTCAAAAGAATTGATTCTCTCACTGCACTATGTAAGCTTAAGGATCAAACCTTACATTTGATCCTCTGAGGTTTTCAGGCTCAAGTGCAAGTGTCTTTTCCTGCTGAGTCACTTGTAAGATAGAATACCATATTTTATCTTCATACAATAAATACAACTCCTGCTGGAGCCTTGTTTATTAAGCACTGGTAATGGGTTTTATATAACACAAATTGTTGGAAAATATAAACTCACAATTGCTTACCTAATTATTTTTGGTCTCTTTTGAGAAAACATAACAGTACAGGAGAAAAACCTCATGTTCCCTTCCCTCTTCTAAAGGTACTAATGAGATACTTAACTCACATTTTAGAAAAGCTTGGGACAAATTCTAAGCAACTTCTACTATTAATCCTTGTAGAACAGCTGAGATATTCTTACATTTTCTGTGGCCCATCAACTTATGTACTTACTGCGATATTTTCCCTCACAAATAATTATTTTATAACAAAATTAAATATCTTCTTCCTCATTGTTTCTCCTACAGATGGAGCGAATATTGCTTCCTAGGATGGGCTCACACATAGTCTCTGATATCAATACTAAGTAATACTGTGTACTAGGGAAGTACACAGAAGTTTGGCTAACTCTAAGGAGTAGCATATTTTTTTCTTCTTTCATCCTTCCAGAAAGCACAGAGCTTCAAATTGGTGCTATTATGATTTGTACTGCATTCATTTACCTGACTATAATGCAAATACTTTTTAAAGACCTTATTTGCTTAAAGGTATTTTATAAGAAACATTTCATTATACTCATGAATAGACAATATACCAGCATTGTGTGCCACAAATGAAAGAAAATATTATAAATAATAAATTCAATGGGAATAAAATATTTTTGAGTTCTAGCTAGATACTACCACTCTCAGAAGAAACTAAGCTTAGGGATGACTTTGTTAAATGAGAGGTTGGTAAGCAGAAATCATATTAAATGCATAAGATAGCACAAGACTTTACCCTGACACTTATCAGGAGATAATAAAGGAATTAAGAAAAGAACATGATGCATACTCTATGACCGTGAGGTCATGTGATCTGTGGTATTTGCCTTGCATATGTGTTACGCCCTAGGAAAGATAATCTCCCTCGCAGGGACTGAGTAATCTGTGGGAAATTGTGATTTCACGGGAAAGGCAAGAAAACCATTCTTGTTCAAGCTTGAAATCCACCACTTAAACTTCAAATATTCTTTCAGAATATCACTGTCTTTATAGGTAAATCTTTTCCCTCTCCCCCCTCCCTTCATCTCTCTCTCTCTGTCCTTCTCTCTCTATAATACATACACTCAGATGTGTCGAAATCAAGATGAAATTTTAGTGCAGCAGAATGTAAGAACGGTGGCTATAACACTGTGAACATCTAGCATGGAAAGGCCCTCTCTGTTGAACCTCAAGCTCTGTTAGGCTCCCAGCTTACCTGGTCCAGGAGGGAAAGACTCAGTTACTAGCAGCATTAGTACTGTTGTAAACCGGAAGGGTGATACACCTTGATTCATGTGAGAACTATGCTTCTGCCCCTATAGCTAGAGAGGAAAGAACACAGGCCTTCTGCAGTAAGGCTTTTTTTTTCTTTGACTTCAGATTCATAGTCAGATATTTTCCAAAAATGAACAGAATGGGAATGAAGGGAGTGAGTGGAGCTCCCAAGTTCCCATTTCTCGCATTCTCCAGGAAGATGTCTTTGCTGCATAATTGTTCAGTGGGCAGGTTCCCGGCCCCACTTCTCTGATCCTTGCTCTCATTTGTGTCCATGACGTGGTTAGTGAGGAAAATACTTAGACACGGCTTCTGTTTCCGGTCTTGCCCAGCTACTGAAGGATGGCTGATTTAATGAGCCAGGCTCTTTCTTTTTCTTTTCTTCTTGATTTTCTCCCCTTTGAAGTCATAACCAGACAGGTTCTGAAGTCCTAATGATGATTATTTCATTTAAGCCACTGAAGACCAACAATGGGTTTGAAATGTTAATCATTTGTAGAGCTTATTGCTAAACAGCCCACAGAATAGCAAATGAACCAGGAAAGCAAAGTAAGGGGAAAAGGCGGCTGCCTGGTGATGTGACACAAGCGTTTTCAGCTGCAGGACCTCTCTGGTGTGTGAGTAGGACAGATGCCTGCTCTTCTCCTGAGAGAACCCTCTCAGTACACAATAGTGCGCTGATTAATATCACTCCAGCCTTCCCTCGAGAGGAGCATGGCTGGCTCTAAGTCGTTTTCTCTTTGGGCATCATTGGACCCCCTTCTCCTTCCTGCTGAGAGGGAGCTGACAGGCAGTTTCTTTCCCCTTTCTCTAAAAGCTCAGGCATACAGAAAGCCCATCTTCCTCCTGTCACCATGGCTCGAGGAGTGTGCTTCACAGTAAGGCCATTTATATCATCCTCATGCGTAAAGGATGCAGTGGATTAAGGCATTAATGACAAGATGAGTAGGGACAGGCACTTTAGCACCCGCAGATGTGAGAAACCAATCGAATGAATGCATCTTTGAAAAATTATTTCTAAGATATCCTTGCTGTGCTCAAATAGAGCAGAGCTTTCGAAAGAATTTTCTTTCTTGGTGGAACTAGGCTTTGGCTACGCTGCCCAATATGGCTCGGGTGGCCAGATGTGCTGGTAACCTTGAAATAGGATGAGTGCCAGCAGAAGGAAGCAGCTTTAGTGCTATTTCATCTTAATCAATACAACTATAAATAGTCGTGCTCAGCTGTGGAACATCACACCATAATCTAATTTGTCGTCTAGAACTTCGGCATTCAACATGTGGCCAAAAGTGAAACATTATGGAACCTTACTTTTCACTATATTTTAAGCCACAATTTGTTTATTTGAGGGGTACATATGTGCCACAGTGCGTGTACAAGTATCAGTGGACAACTTGTGAAAGGCAGTTCTCTCTTTGCACTGTGTGGGTTTGGAAAAAAATATAAGGTTTTGGAGCTTGGTGGCAAGCATCTTCACCCACTGAATTATCTGGTTTGGCTTGATTCATTATTGTTAAGGCAGAATCTCAGACACTCAGGGCCACCTGTATGATCCATAGTTGAATTTTCATTTAGGAATATCACCTCAGGGTCTTGTGAGCACACTAAATATTCCAAAGAACTGTTCTGAGACAGCTGTTGATAGCTACAGGTACAATATTTGACAACTTCTTACCAAGTAGTACAGTACTGATTGAAAATGATCTGGTTTTATGCCTGCTTAAATACAGCATTGCTTCTAAGTGCAATGGAGCTATCCTGGTTTCTGGGCTTATAAGACCCTTTGGCGGTAACTGGAATCTGTAAGGAAAGGATATTTGTACACTACCTTTCCAGAATATTGGATATTGTTAAGGAAAATATTAGAAATTGGTAAAACAGAATTAAGAAACACAACAAACATATTGAATAGCTTTTTAAAGTGTTTAAGAAGCCTCCTAAATGCTCTTTGATGCATGATACTTTCAGTCATCGGTGATAGGGGAGGAAATGGTCTTTAAGAGTTTAGGAAAAATATAGTTGCTGATCATCATTACACAGTAACCAGTGGCAAATACCCAATATTCGAAAACGTGTGTATGTTTGCTGTCTTATGAACATAAGAATGATACATTGTGAATCTTTTAAACAACGTTGAAAATCATTTCATAAACCAGGCACTCTACAAATATCTCAAGTATTTTCCAACAGGGCAAAATGTTGAAGATTGTAACTATAATTTATCAAGCTATGAAAGATTAGAATGGATGGATTAAAGTTCAAGAAAATGAGAACTCAGAAAACTTAAGTCTCAAAAAAGGCATTGAAAAGTCTATACATGAAAGAAGTGCCCACTCCAAGAATAATGAGCCTCCCGGAGTTATTTCCTGAAGAGACTACATATGCCGTGACAGCATGATAATAACAATTAAATGTGTCCGTATAAACTAATAGATGACATATTGGGATGAGAATGACATAAGCCTGAAATGTGTAGGTGCATCCTCACATTCAAATGCAGATGTGCAGCGGGAGAATTCTTTCAACAAATCATCTTGAATTGCCTCTGTCAAGTTTCAGTTCTTGAATAAATGCTATGACTGTAACTCTGTGGTATTACTTACCATCTCAGTAAATGTTGCAATACAAACTAAATATTTTATTATTTCCTTATATGACAAAGAATTACACCTATTAAGCTTGCAAAGTAGTTTGTGATTTTGAGTCCTGTCATTAAAATTCAGAGCGGTGAACACAGACTCCCGAGTGTGTTTCCATACCCTTAAACTGGCACAGCACATCAGCATGTGGAAATTGATCCAAATTATTTCGTGATTATATCTGGTTCCCCCTCAATCTCTTACAAACCTCACTTACCTCCACATAACCCTTTGATTAACTTATCACTGTGCCTTTTGCTGGGGTTCCCTCACCCCAGTAGAGAGAGGGTTTTACCTTCCAACACAGCAGGATTTCAACAAAGCAGAATAGGTCTTAATTACAGATTTAATGAAGAGAAAGCCTGATCTACATTCCTTGCTGATTTCCCAGCTGTAGGATGATGTGTGATCATTTTCAGCACACGAAAGCTTCCCTTTCCATCTGCCACTGTCACCACCACCACTTCTGTTGGGCAGTTCTCTGTTGGGGGTCCTCTTCTTTGGCATACTAACTGAGAAATGAAAATGTCAGACTCAGGTATCTGCCCTGCTTTTCTTGAAAAATATCCAAAGAGAGAGAAGGTACTAGTTTTACTAAATAATTGGGGTTAGGAAATGCTATCTTTCTTGATTTCCTAATGGAACACAATGTAGATATTACTCGGATCTCACAGGTGTCAAAAGGGATTCCATTTCAATTTTCATTATATTGCTCTGTTTTCATTTTATTGTAAATTTTGGAGAGAATGTACAGGGGATGGACATAGCATTCCATTTCTTTTTCTAGAATATAGAAATCTCAGTAAAATATGTGTTTTACTTTGATACTTAGAAGTTGAATAAAGAGACACAGTATATCTGCTTAGGCTCTTTGTTTACTTACCTTCACTGCCCTCATCTGTGAGGTGGCAAATGGCGGATCTCTCCTAAGATTGGTGGCAGAAATAAATAAGATTAATGAATATTGCTTAGCCCAGATCTTCTCAGGAAGCAAGTCTCTATTAAATTTTATTCATCATTTTAAAGAGTTTCCATACTCTAATAATAGAGAATTTATTCAATTTTAGACAACATAAATTTCAGGGATAAGTATTCTCTGGCCACTTGCTTAAAAATGTCCTTAAGGGACTAGAAAGAAAATCAATGTTCAACAAGCTTATTTTGAAGACAATGAGAGCTTGAAGAACCCAACATCCCAATTTTCAACCTCAGGATGCATTCAGGACCAGCGGTAGACTCAGTCTACACACAGACGCAGCCACATTCAAGCTAACCAGTAGCATTTTCTCTAAGACATTTATTGTTCTCTATCTGTTCAATTTTACTAAATACCCAAAGAGCGTAGAGTGACATGAAATCTAATTTTAATTAGGGTTATAATATCAATGTGTAAAAATTCCAATGCATGCTTTGATAAGCCAATATATTCTGTTGTTCTTGGACTTAATAAGTTGATAAAGATTGAATTTCTTTTTTATTTAATATTGTTGATTTTAAATGCTATACATCTAAGGTCTTTGTCTGATTTGTCTACATGAGGTCTAAGATAAAGTCCTATTATTTTTGTATTCAAACACCATTAAGCACAAGTACACACACACACACATACAAACACACACACACATACACACACACCACAAAGCATTGCACATTGTATTTGGTAGGGCTTAATAAATATTTACTGAATAATTGAAGATTATTTTGTATTTGTATTAAAATTGTTAATTTATTTTACTCAATTTCCTTTTCCTTTCCTTATTTCTGTCATTCAATAAATATCAGCCCTCCAATATACAGTGCAAATGAATAAGCCCTTTTTATTTAGGCTTTGCTTTTATTGTTAAATTAATGATAACTTCTACATTTAGCCTTGACCCATTCTGAAGTGGTACTTTCCACTTCCCTGGCTGCAACTTCTGTGTCTGGCCTTGCATCTCATAGAGGAGTGATGAGAATGGATGCACAAGGTTTTTGACTTTTGTTTCTGGACTCCCAGAAGTCCCCTCTATCCACTAACCAAGCGCTCTAGAACAGCCTCCCACTGACCATTCTGTCTTCTTGTGTTAGGCTCACATTTTCATCAAGGTCTTTCTTAGATCAATAATGTGTCTCCTGTGTGCCAATGTACTTTGTACTTGTGATCTTTTACAGTGCCCAGTGTATTGTAGGCATCTAACTATTTTTAACAGCTGCAGGAATGAACGAGGCAGCCAAGGAAACAAAAGTGAGTCTCTTCTATTTTTGTGTAGTTCATCCTCTCTACTCGTTTGATCAAGCAATCTTGATCCAAATAAAGTGAAACTATTGAATGTTGCTTTCTTTTCAAAGAAAGTTCCTTTTCGGCGTTCAGGGTTCTAGTTTAATGTGGTGTTGTCTGGATTCAAATAGAGGTAGAATATCATTACCAACATAAAGAAGTATTTCATTCTTATTACTCATGATTATTCTAAATTGATAATTGTGTCCTTCTGGTTTTCATTCCTAATGCTGAGATGACATTCTTGACAAAAGCATCTTGGCACAGAAAGTGTTGATTTGGCCTCCAGTTCCAGGTTACAGTCCATCACTGAGAGGAAGTAAGGTAGGAGGAACTTGGAATGGGTAGTCTAGCAACAGTCAACAGGAGAGAGGATGAGTGCATGCATGTATGCTTAATGCTCAGCTAACTTGCTCCTTTTTAGTTCAGGACCCCAAGCCCAGGAAATGGTGTCTACCAAAATGGTTGGGTGTTTCCACCTCAGTGAATATAGTAGATAATAAAGATAATACCTTTCACAGATATGCCTAGATCTAGACCACACATCAGCAAAACTCTCTACCAGGTGGCAAAATGGTAAAACTAGCTGTCACAACCTGTTTTTTACTTTATATCCTGGGATTTTACACATCTGAGATAGTTTCAAAATGATTTTTTTGCCTAAGCCCCTTATGAATTAGACACATTACATGCAGTAATGATTTCTTTTAATCCTAGCAACAACTCCATCAAATAGATATTCTTAATCCTGTTTTTAAAGGATGAAACCAAAGCTCAGGGAAAAAGTCAGTGTCAAGCTAATGTTTTCATCAAGTTCACCTGCCTTCAGAGCTAACATTAGTGCTCTCTATCGATGAAATTTTATTTTCTTCACTCTCTCTTCCTCTGTCTGTCTGTCTGCTTCTCTGTGCGTGTGTGTGTGTGTGTGTGTGTGTGTGTGTGTGTGTGTGTGTGTATGGGGGGGGGGCAAAGTGTACAGGTGCCCCTAGAGGCCAGAGATGGAATTGGATCCCCTCTACCTGGGGAATGAGACATTCTATGCAGGAATGGAGTTCAGATCCTCTGGAAGAGCAAGAAGCATTCTTGTATGGAGCCACCTTTCTAACTCCACCCTCCTTGACATTTTAAAACTATCTGAAATCTTAGGACCCTCTTACCAGAGAGTCTTACTCAATAACCCTAGAGTAAATTGCATGTTTTTATTATTATTGTGAGAAACCCTGTATCTTTCTTTGATTTTGGCTTTGAAAATAAATATGAGAGATTTGACCCAGAAAGACTTTGAGGCACTTAGCCTTTCAACCAAAGATTTTGTTACTGTATTGGGCTTAACTTTAACTTTAAAGCATCAATAAAGTTTGTTATTGGCATTTGCACAGGATGTCAGAGAGTATCATTCTACATTAGTCCAGTTAAGTTTTAAAACTCATTGGAGAAATATACACTTCTTATCCCTGTTACTTACTTTCTTTAATATACACTAATAACCCAGGGTAGAGAATGAGCCAGTAGTATCACTTGGTAATATTAACTGAGGACTTAGATAAGTCAGAAGTGGCCAATATAAAAGCAGTTATTGCAGAAGAGAGGAAGAGAGCAGCACCAGAGTGGGAGGCTGTGAGACCAGCCTCCAAGCGGCAGTTTGCCTGAAGAGGAGGGATTCAAAAACTAATTACATGGGAGGCTAATGAGGAATGAATGGACTAGAGGACAAGGAAGGCAGAGAAGAAATTACTGTATTAATCTGTGCCTCCAGTCTCCAAGCTTGGCACTGGGCTCATATTTAAAGCTTGATATTTGCTACTTGAATGAGCAAATGAATCTGAGAAAAAATTGTAGAGAAGGCAACACAACTTGGCAACTAAAATGCAAAGTGGAACTCAGGATGGGGAAAAGAAAAGGGTGGTCCTGGAAAAAGGAATGTATATCCTTGGGTGAAAGAAAAAATAAAAAATCAAGCAAAGTTGTGGTAGAAATGCTTTCCTTTGGCTTACTGTGGACAGGAGGCGTTTCCATTATATAGCGGCATTTCATAACAGTGTTTTGCATATGAAAATCTAGTTAAGCTAACGAGGTCCTTAATTAGGGCTTTTATTATCCCTTAATTCCTTGCTTAAAGGAAAGTGATTACAAAGCTCATCTTTATGATTTAGGAAACTAATCTTTCATTTTGGAAGTGTTTCTTTCCTTCCTTCAGCATAGATATTAAAGAAAAGCAATGCAGCCCACTGAATGATATGGAATGTGGCAATATTAATGAAGAGAAGCAGATGAACACATATACTACCAAGAGGCATGGTGAACTACAGAATCATCACCTCTCTAGCATGGTCTACATCTCTCTGTGTTAATTTAATAAAGACCTATTGTGACTCTGTGGGACGCATGACTGAAATTTACTCTGTAAATCTAAAGTCCTATGTGTAACTTTTTAAAACTTTCATCCCAGAAATATCCATAAGAGACTCCTTCCTATCCTCATGGGAGATGCCCTTATGCTTCTGTGTCCACACAAGAATATCAGCTTCATTCCGTGGAGGGTCAGTGTCTATCCATACTCTCAGCTTATGAAACAGAGCTCTCTTGTGGAGCATATTTTATCTATAGTATTTTATAGGTAAAATAAAGTTAAAATAAAGATTTAAAAGTGTTATATAAAAAGGTAAATGATTCCCAAACATAATATTTACTTAATTAATTTTAAAAAGCTAGAAACTACTGAGAATGAATTAGCTATTAATAAGGTAATAGTTAATATAGATATAACTTTTATCTTTATGTCAATAAGCCTTGGCAACCATCTACTAAATGTTAGTTATTTGTCAATGGTTATACAATGGTAAATAATTTTTAGAAGAAGACATATTAATAACAGTAACATGCTTGTAGACAGCGTTGATTGTACAATGGATGTCACGATGTATGAGAGCATGTAGGCATTGGAGGTCAGTAGGGCTGTTCAAATAAGGATTCTTGGGGAAGATAATAAAGCAGCAGGACCAACACTTGACAGAGCTTAGAGGAACAAATCTTAAGAGCAGGATACCAGAAAAGAGACTGTAGATATTCCAAAAGGAGACTGGTGTTTTAGAAGCAGCCTGACAAGAAAACTTGTCAAAAATCACATAATTCTGAAGATCCCCCAATAGGAGTTGGCATTAGTAATCTGCTAACATGTGGAGGTGGGACCAAGCTCAGTTAGTCTTGCGCCTTAGCTGGCTGCATACGTGAACATTAGGATATGCACAGACTTCTTAATTATTCTTCATCTTGGGTGGGCCTCACAGACCTGTCACAGTTAAGTACTTGCACTTCTTAGAGTCAGCCAAGATGTCCACCAAGGAATAAATGAATAATAATAATATGGTACATTCCACATTCTATCCTTAGTCATATTTGCCTTTATACAAACTTTTGGATTGTTTTTCCTATGTCTGTGAAGAATGGCATTGGAATTTTGATTGCGTTCGAAGGGAATCCATAGAGTGCTTTTGTTAAGGTGATCATTTTCACAGCATGAAGTCTCCTAATACATGAGCACATTTTTCCATCTTTCAGTATATACTGGTGTTATACCCTGCCTGATGCAATACCACCGTGCAAAGCCAGAGGTGCCTTCTGGTGAAATAGTGGCGTAACAATTATAGGGCAACTAAGTGTTATCTGACTGGATTTGAGATATGCTTAGCAAAAACAAATTTCATTCTTAGTTTTACGACCATGTTTGAAGACTTGCAGCTCAGGGGATTCTAGGCCCCAGGGTAGAATTTGCAATTGTCATTTTGCTGAGTGACCTTGATATAGCATTGTTTCTAAGTATTTATGTTTATACACATAGACAAGGGCTGTGAATAACCTTGGTGAGAGGAGCTCCTTTTGCAGTGAACAGCAGTGAACAGAGTGAGTGTTTATATGGGACATCTACACTGACCCCCTCCCTCCACCCCAGTCTCAGGGAGATCGCGGAAGAGGCAATAGAAAGCCACCTTCTGCACATGACATGGCCAATTCAAACACAAATTCACAACAGCTGTGGTTTTCTGCAAAAGAGCTACACAAAATCGAGCCAGCCTAAGTCTGTCATAGATGGGGCAGATTGCCTCTAAGCTCCACTTCCTACTGAGGAGCCATTGGCAATGGATGGTTGCTTAGGATGGAGACATTATCCTATTTTTTAGGATGCCACTGCTTGTAGTTTTCCCAAGTACAATTTGGGAATCCCATACTCATGCACATAGGACAAAACAAATATGTTTTACTGAACCACCAAAACAAAGCAAACAAACAAAATAAAAAATGCAGTTGGGAGGGAAGAATGTTAGGGTACATACATGAGAGAAGTATGAGGGAGGAAATAAGGGGTAGATGTGATCATATTTTATTGTATGCATGTATGAAATTCTTAGTGAAAGATATTCAAAAGAATGAAAATGTGCTATATATACACAATGGAACTTTAGTCAGCTCCCAAGAAAAATGAAATTTATTGGAAAATGGATGAAAACTTGAAAACATTATTTTACTGATGTAGGCCCTGTGCATATATGTTAGTTGGTCCTCCTATGGGACTCCTAACAGTGGGAACAGGGGCTGCCTATGATTGTTTTACATGCTTTTGTGACCCTACTCCTCATACTGTGTTAATTTGTCCAGCCTTGATACATGGGAATGTGCTTAGTGTTACTGCAACTTGATATGCAATGTTTTGTTGATATTCATGGGTGATTTGCTCTTTCCTAAACAGAAAATGAGGAGGAGTGGATTGAGGGGTTAGAATAAGGGTAGGGTGGGAAGGAACTGAGAGGAGAGGAGGGAGAGGAAACTGCTGTAGGAAATTAAGATAAATGAGTAAATAAATTTCTTTTAAGGAAATGTAATAGCTAGGTTCAGAGACAGATGCCTCAGGTTGTCTCTAGTAGCTAATTCTTGTCTCTAACTATTAGATACGTGTATCCAGGTGGGAGAAAACATGATAAAGGCTAGCTGAGCAGAAAAGGGCTCATGAGATTAGCAAGAACATAAGTAGAGGAGCGGAGATGATAACTGAGCAGAGTAGGAGGGGGAATAATGAAGTAAGCTTGAACAGATACAGCAGTGAGGGGACATGGACGTGAGGAGTCATCAGGAATGGGAAATCAACCAAAATGAAATAATTTTGAAAATCCAAATGGAAGCTTATTACTTTGGAGTAAGTATTTGGAATAGTTAAAAAAAA